>JABUQX010012833.1:0-17500 GCA_015478945.1 Trachelipus rathkii | reverse complement strand
TAGAACCAAGTTGGAATTAGGGTTAACCTCGCCTAAAGTTGGAATTATGAAGTATCACACTTATTCGGGATTTATAATGGTATTAAGTATGGCATTTTAGAAATGGTTAGTTAGTAACCATCCATATTCTTTATTACAAGTTGTCCCGGTATTTACTCGATTTTGTCCCTCAAATTATTGACTTTCTTATTGTGAAATTATTGAATATTTACGTATCAGAGTGTCGAAAGATTAACAGGTTATGTGCTTTATTTTGTCGTGTTGCTAAACTATTTATCCTTTGGTCTCACGAACATTACCAGTGAATTAATGGAAGTTGAGAATTACCAAGTGATAAGAATTTGTGTATAAGGAATGAATAATGTAACACTTTTAATCTTATTAAATTTATTTTTTAATGGCTTGTTAGGCTAGATTAGATGTTAGGTACGATATTTAATATCGAATAAGTTTGTGGTGTTTATAATTATAAAGTTTTAAATATAAAGTACCTGTGTGTTATGCAATAATATTTGCGTAGTATATGTTTGGATAGAGTGTTTCATTTTGTCTCCTCGTTTTTTGTGTTTTTGCGTGGTAGTATATCCTTCCATAATCTTGCTTATTTGAGTCTTATTTACAGAATCGAACAGGATTTATAAAGGAACAGTCAGATTATTACAATATATAATATATAATATTATTATATATATATCTATTATATCTTACTATCATAGATCTGGTATGTGTCGTTATGATATAATAATATATACTATATATATAATATATATACGTATACTATATCATATAATGCTGGGGTATATATACTATATACTATAGGTTATAGTCATTAGAGATACCTTCATACCTTATATGGTAGTTATATACTACTAATAATATATATTATCAATATATATATATTTATAATATATATTATACTATATACTTATATATATATAATATAATATATATTATATATATATTTATGATTTATATATATATTATATATATTTATGTTATATAATAATAATATAATTTAGTAAATAATAGTAATGTATATACTTGTGGTGTATAATTATATATAATATATATATATATATATATATATGAAGGACTATATTATATATATAATATTATATATATTGTAATGATATATAAGGATAAATATATATATATAGTATATTATATATATATATGTGATTATATATATATGGGGATGCGACAAATGAGGCCGGATGTAATATATAAATGGAAGTAATTATATAGGTAAAAAAGGTTCTATCCAATATATAGAAACTTGTATGATAGATATTATATATATTAGATATATATATATACATATATATATATGGATGCGCTCCCCAATGGTTTTCGGTTCACCTATCGCCGCCACTGATTATATTAATTAATATAATAATTATAATTGATTATTCTTCTACACACTCTAAATATTTATTTTTATAATTATACTTAATATAATATTAAATTAATAATTAATTATATTATAATATATAGTACTATATATATATATATATATATATATATAATATTATATAATATATATATATATCACCCTGTCCCAATTTTGCAGGGTGTGTTCGGTAGTTGAAAGTTTCTAAAGCTTAATCAACACCATTCACGAAAAGAAAATTTATGGATGGAAGGGGATTTTCAGCCCCTTTGCTATTGACGAGAGAATTTAAAATTTCTTCAATGACTCGATGACATCGGGGAAACGCAGCTTCACATTCTATAATTAAAACATATTTAAGTTTCTCTTTTTTAATTTTTGTTTAATAATTAATAATTCAATCGAAATAAGTAAAAGAAATGTTGCCGAAAAATATGTTGCCCCTCCATACGTTTTTGAGAAAAATAAATAATGTTTAATTTAAATTCTGAATATTTTTAAACACCGGCACTTTATAATAAAATTATGTTTGCTATTAACTGAAACCACAATCCCAATACGCTCTCCTCTGAATATACAATCCACAAAGCACATATTTAGTCTTGAAAGATTTTCATTCTTCTAATTTAATTTCTCTCAATCCGCTTACTCTTCCTTTATTCTTCCTTCTGATTGCTTCTCTGATTCCGTTTCCCTTCATGCCAATTTCTTCGTCCACACTCGATTGACCAGTTCGAATCATATATATATAAGATTCAATAAAAATATTATATAACTAATATATTATATTTTTATATATTACTATATATATATTATAATATATATATATAGATATATATATATATATGATATAATAGTATATACTATATACTACTATACTATATATATAATATTATATATATATATATATATATATCAGTTGTGAGATCTTCTATAACTTTTGAGACTTTCCTGCTCATATTAATTTCTCTATTTTAACATGAGATTGAACTGTTGTAATTACCATGGAGAACAATACATTTTAGCCAATGATTTGGATTCTTTATTAAATAATATTTACTTCTCTGTTCTTTCATTGTCTCTTTTTATTTATTTTTTTTTTTTCAGCACGTGAAAAAAATGAGAAAAAATTCTTTGGCTTCTCTTTTATAAGATTAATGGAGGATGAAGGTGGAACAACATTAAGAAATGGCTTGCATGAATTATGTGTTTATAAATGTGAAGACAGAAGTAGGTTACTCGTTCCAGCTGAATATATGTCTTGCCCATTCCTAGCCAAAAGTGCTGTTGACTGTGTTTACTCGTTACCATTTCAAAGATCTCCAAGAGAGATGATTACAGTGGAAACCCTACTTTGCTCTACCAAACTTACTCAGAACGGTTTGTAAATTACAAATTATTATTATTATTATATTATTATTATTATTATTATTATTATTATTATTATTATTATTATTATTATTATTATTTCTTCAGATGCTTTAAATTACCAGGAAAATAATAAATATAATATGGTAATAGAGATAGGATTTAAGCTGGTTTAAAATGTCAAAGGAGAATTTGTTGCAGGAGGTTTGAAAAGAGCAATTCAGATTTAATGGAATTGTTATTTTATTAAAATAAAATACCGTATATTGATGATATTTACCCTTTGTTAGTTATTGTATAGTTATTTAGAAAATGAAAAAAAAAGAGATTAAAGGAGATAATATTTCTTAGGAATGCTTATGCATTCCGTGAATCTGGTTGTGATCGCCGTAAATGACCTTGTATCTTTCGACGAAACTGTATTAAACGTTTTGAACACATGAAATGTTAGAAATGTTAGAGGAATGAGTGGTGAGGAGAAAAGGAGAGATGTGAGGGATATAATTAGTGATAAAAATCAATGGTAACAAGGCGTATACAAATACACAGAAGTTTAACTCACCGGATGTTTCCTGTTGATCAATCTTGACTTAAAGAATTGAATTGACAGTTTACTTAAGTTGTAACTAAGATAGACTTGTTTCTCTCTAGGTACCACTTTGTACCTAATGCACAGTATTTACATTTATAACAATGATTTGTACATACCGATACTAGGTTACCTACTGACTCCTCTATACCACAATGGTCTTTAGGTGTACACCCGTAACGACAGAACTTCAAGGTATTACCACGAGGAATACTTTGTATGTAACCAACATTTACTATTACTAAATACTTTGATTTACACTCTAAGCATAGAATATTACAAGATTCAATAATTGTACTTGACACTTCACAGTACTCTACTAGATTACTATTAATTTTAATAACAATGACTGGAAATAAATAAATAAATACGTTAATGAATAAATATAACACTGATCAACCCAGAAACACCTGTGTATTTCTACCACCGACTTGGTCGACACAGTAACTAGAAAACATTCCATGTTCTTCCTTCTGACTTCTCAATCTTCTCTTCTTCTCATACATAGAAGAGCATCTATCACATCTTCACAAGACAGGACAGACAAACCTAAGAAACAGAAACAAACGCAAAACTTATCAATCTTATACTCTTCTCTCCCCACCGTTCACTTCCGTGCACAAACCCACACAAACAAAAACAAACCCACAAAAACAAAAAACAAAAAAAACAAACCCCTATGCAGAACACTACTCACTACTACTACTCTACCTCTACTATTACTACTGCTACTCTCCATGTACAAAACACTACTTTCCACACACCACTACCCCACTACTCCTACATACATACACTACATCCATACACTAACTAAACTCACTACTTCACTCTGGATCAGACAAGTCTGAATCCCTATAATAGCCATACCTCATCAATAAACTCCTACCACTTTCTAACACTTCCCCTTCACTCTCATCACTAGACAAATACTCTTCAACTCACTCCATCCAAGCACTATATCTCTCACCTTTTCTACGTCTCATCCACTCTTTGACTTTAGCACTACTATCAACTTTCTTACTTTTCTTTGCCACTTTTACCTTCTTTACTTTTGCTCTCACTCCACCTTTTTCTACACTTACTCCTGTACACTGTTTCACTACTTCTGAATCACTACACTTCACTTCCCATCTACAACACTCACTTCACTTTCTCCTTCTACTTTTACATCTTCATTGCTCACACAACTATTGACCCCCACTTCTTTCTTCACAGTTCTTTTCCTCATCTTCCTCATCACTCTTCCACACCCTTAAAGAACCACTACTTTTTCACCACTTTCTCCCATACTCCTGTTTTCCCTTTTTTCTTCATCATCCACTTCGAACAACATATGACACAACCTCTGTTCATTATCTGTATCACTACTATCCATAAAAGGATTTCTACCCAAAATCGCACACATACTATCGAAATCCTCATCACCACTACTCTTATAAATACTCTTACCTCTTCCCATTCCACCATACCTATGACCATCACTTACTTTTACCTGTTTTGACTGTTCTGCTACTTGTTTTCCCCTACTACTTACTATATTGTTATCTACTTCTACTTTGTTCCCTTTGTCCACACCACTTGTAGCTCCCTTCTCCTTAACACACATTTCACTATAATCTCCTTACACATCACAATCTCTACACAAATGTTTATCCGATCTACACAGGTCGCATCTCTTTCCTCCTCCATCCACTCTCGACACACACACATACACACACACACACACACAGATTTACTTAACCTCACACACAGATTTATCTATACACGCAGATGTTACTACCACTCACCCACACAGATTTGTACTTGACAACACACAGATACTTCATCCGACCAGCCAGAATGTACCACTTACATCCAGATCCATGATTTACTTACACACCACAGAACCGTCTTAACTTACACTCACACAAACACATCACACACACACACACCACAGCACCTCACTACACATATAACGTACGAATTTATTAAAACATATTCTATGTCATATCAAACCAAGCACACAACAAAGGCATTTCAAACATACAACAAAATTATTTCAAAGTTTCTTAAAACGTTCATATAATAAATAGACCAATTCATTAATCTTTGAACAAGAGTTTATTACTTAACTGCTTAATAACTTTTGTTATTATAGCATTTTATACACTAGTTCAAGTTTCTAAAATAACTTTTACTAAAATTTATCAGAATTTTGATTTAAAGAACATATTTTCTACGTACCTTAAGCAATAAATCAGAAATCAGTAAGGTCAGCCCTAGCACCCTCTACACCAAGCCTATGCCACGTTTTTGTCTACCTGACTTACTTGCTTTACATCTCTTTAGCCATGTAATAGTATAAAAATAACAAAATAAGTCTTCTCTGCTAACATAACATGTATTTTATTAAATCATTCTAAGTTTTTATTTAAAATAACAATTATTCACTTACATTTATATTATGTAAGTGCATTTCAACTAAAATATTTCAAAGTTTTTTAAATAATTCGGATCTTTCTTTATTATTATATATTATCTATATTACATGGACAATCCATCACGAGAAAAACAACAACCCGCACTCCTTACAGAGACGGGAAAACTGGACCTCTCTCTGTTTACAAATCGTGAATTTAGCGATATCCTGGGTTTGTAAGCCACGGGCACCACGCGTTCAGGCCTTAATTCCATGGTACAAAATATATTATTCAAAACTTGACCTTTTCGTAAATGTGGTGCAATAAGCTACGTTAGGCCTAAATCTTAGCCTAAATTAGGATAAAAGCTTTTTGTATCCCATGCGGATTTTAAGCCTAATTAACCAGGTCACAAGGTTAAATCCAGTATAGACAACGAAATCAATTGTTATTATTTATTACTTTATATAAAATTATTATCAAACTGAAAACATGCTGGAAATCAGGTAAGATCCTTTAAGCAGGGAAGAAGGAAATGTTTTCCTTACTTGCGATTGGTCGGAGTAATCCTTATCTCAATTTACCCATTATTGTGATTGGTCGAGAATTATTCTATCGTCTTTTGAAAAATTAACTTGGTTCTTTAAACTTGTATTTGAGCAGGTGTGTGTTTCATTATCTTTTAGACCCCAAACTCATGTTTAAAATCATTAGTCATTTAGCTGTCTTAAAGCGTGTGCACAGTATCTTGAAGTTTGTATTAAGTGGTTTTATTTTTACTAAGTGTTATATCATATTTATAATAATACTTACATTGAGGAATAATTATTACAATTCACTAGAATAGATAATAATTAAATTCACTAGATTTATAGCTAGATCACGTGAAGCAACGCAGAGCTCCGCAAGCGCGACCCGGTCGTGAAACCGACGCAATGAAAGCCCCGAGGCGTAATATTATACTACGCTGGTTCAGCGAAACATATTTTTCTTTATGATACGCCGTTGTTAACTTTCATTACATCATTTTTGAATTATTTCAAATATACCGTTTCCTATGTTATGAATCGCTCATTTTATTTCTTACTTGAACATTTTTAATTTTAATTTATAGAAAATACCATTTCATTGGTAAAGTTTCTTGAAAAAGCTTTTGAAATAAAGAAACATTTTGTTTTGTAGAAAAGCAGTTTGGTTTATTTATCCTAAAGTTATTATTCCTTGAGGGAAATAGAACAAATTAGGGTGGGGTACGTCATAGGCCATGGTTCCTCTTTGTGGTATGCATTTAAGAATCTTATTACTTTCAGGAATGTAAAACAGGTTTTATAGCCCTTTAATTACATATATACGACGTAGAGTAATGTATAAAAGTTTATCCCATTCCCTCCCCTTTTCAAGAATTATGTCTTTTACGGTTTTATTCTTGCTCTATGTATAAGTTATGAAAAAAGTTGTTTAATCTAAAATATTATTACATAATTACTAATATTAATTTAATACATACAGCAATGATGTAGTACGATGCTAAATAAACTTCCCCCATGCTGTACAATCCGTTAATTTCTTTAATGGATTTCAGATTGGTGTCATTATCATTAATACTTCAAAATCCATCGAAGTATGTAAGTTCATACCTCCTTCAATATCAGATGGTTGTATGCATTCGAGGCAACCATCGAGATATCTCCCTTGGTTTGTTTCATAGAACCTGCATTATACCAGACTTTAATAAACCTAATGCGACTTGAACACATGTTATTAAGGTATCGTTAAATATCCTTGATACAGTTACACAATACATAATATATATACATACTGAATGGGACGGTGTGCAAAAGATATCAACCTCTAGGTAAGGCCCCTACCACTTTGAAATACAACGCCCCATATTTTCGCGACAGCGTAGTAATATTACGCCTGCGGGTTCATGCGTCGGTTCCGCACGGGTACGCGCTTCGGGCGCTCTTGCAGTTTTGCTTCACTTATCTACTAAAATCTAGTGATTAATTATTATCTATTCTTAGTGAAATAATAATATTCACTCAATGTACAGTACTTTATTATAACATAGATATACACTTAGTTAACAAAAATTAAACACTTTAATACAATCAGATTAACTTGTGCAACCGCTTAACAGCTAAAATGACTATGATTTTTTAAATGAGTTAGTTGGGGTCTAAAAAGATAATAAAACACACCTGCTGAAATACAAGGTTTTAAAAGAACAAAAGTTAAGTTTTCAAAAGCACGATTAAATAATTTCTCGACCCAAATCACATACGAGTGTTCACAATAGAGAAAGCAATTACTCCGACCAATCACAGATAAGGAAAAACATTAGTTCCTTTTTAACTGCTCAAAGGATCTTACCGATCAGGCATGTTTCAGTTTGAATATATTTATAAAATTAATATGAATACAATGATCTTGTTCTATACTGGATACGCTTTTGACCTGGTATGTAGGCTAAATCCGCATGGATACAAAAAGGCTTATCCCTAAATTTAGGCCTAAATTTAGGCCTTAACGTAGTTATTGCACCACATTTTACAGAAAAAGGTCTGTTTGAAATATATTTTGACCTGTAATTAGGCCTAAATCGCCCGGGTCTACCAAAAGGATTATCCAAAAGCAGCTTAGCAAGTGGTGTTCAGTTTCGTCATCTGTAAGGATGCGCGTTGTTGTGTTTTCTCGTGATGAATTGTCAATGTAAAAGATAATAATAAAGAAAATCGAATTATTTAAAAAACCTTTGAAATATTTTAGTTAACATCGAGCGAATAACATAAATAATGTATGTGAATAATTGTTATTTTTTAAATAAAACTAAAAATGATTTTAATAAATGTACATGTTATGTTAGCAGAAGAAAACTATTTTGTTATTTTTATACTTATTATGGCAAATTTCAATGCCAAGCCAGTAAGTTGCAACTAGGAACAAAAACGTGGCATAGCTTGGTTGAGAGGGGTGCTAGGGGCCTGCCTTACTGATTTACGATTTATTGCTTTAAGGTATTAAGTAAAAATATAATGATTTTAATAAAATTTCATAAAATTTTATTAAAAGTTATTTTAAAACTTGATAAGTTATAAAATTTATAAACAAAAAAGTATTAACACGTTAATAATAAATTCTGTTGTTCAAGTTAAAACATTATCTTTATGAGACAAGTTTAAGAACTTTATTTTGAAATAATTTTAGTTATTTGAATGAGTAATATAATAGTACGGTTTAATATAAAACAAAAATGTTATAAAGTTATACGTTTATCATGTGTAAGTGAGATGTGCGCGCGTGTGTGGTGTGTGTGGTGTGTGTGTGTGGTGTTGTGTGGTTGTGTGTGTGTGTGTGTGTTGAGTGTAAGTAAATCTGTGATGTGTAATTAAATCTGTGTGGTGTTAAGTAAATCCTGTGCTGCTTCTTGGCTGCTAGTATAGTTAGAGATCTTGCTGTGTTGAGTGTAAGTACCATATTCTGTCTCTGCGTCAGCAAGTGGTGCTATAAGATACAGCTTGGTGACATAACCCAGCACTAACCTCGTGTGTTGAAAGTTAAATCTCTGTTTTGTCTCGGGCTAATTAAATCTGCGCTCCTCCCCCTGACTTCCGTCTCCATCTAGTCTGCGAATCACTTGTATTCTGTGTCGTTGTGTGTGTGTAGTAGTGCTGGTGTGGTAATGTAAGGGTGTCTATTGTGTTGAATGTAACAGTTGTCATAGTTGAATGTGTGGCTATCACAGGTTGTCATAGCTGCAGGTGTGTTTGTGTAAGTGTAGTGGTGGTGTGTACTGTGTGTGCTGTGGTGTGTTGTTCGATAGCGTGGTTTCTTAGGTGTCAGGGCGTTATATGTTGAGTCTAATGTGCGTACAAGTGTGAAGTGTCATAGTGAATGTTGGTGTCAAGTTCATAGATTGAACCATGTCTGATATACCAGTGCGAAAGCTGTCTGGACTGTACAAGCTGTGAGTGTGTGTCGCTAGTTTGTGTGGTGGGCGTCAGACACTGTGGTCTGTGTGTGTGCGTGTAGTGCGTTCTTGAAATAATCAAGATAACATATCGGCATGAAGTTAAATACCTATAGGCTCAGTGACTCATGATAGAATCAAGATATATAGTAATAACAAAAATAATAAAAAATAATAAAAATACAATAAAACAAATAAATAATAAATAAAAATAAAAATATATAAAACAAAATAACCCACCCCCTAATGTGTTAATAATATATGAGTATCAGTAAAGCAATAAACAGCATATGAGTTCAAGCAGGGAAAAACACACTTATGAGTTCTAAGACCTAAGTAAAACATGACAAGTAAAGCAGCTCTTTAGTAAACTCGATGAAAGTTAAGCAGTAAACATATGAGTTACAGCAGTAAGCAAAAGTTATAAACAGTAAAGCAGGAAAGTAAACAGTTAAAGCAGAAATTTAAAGCAGATAAAGCAGAAAGTTAAAGCAGTAAAGCAGTAAAACAAAGGCATACGAATCCCCTAGGTCGGGTGTTAGCGTAACACCTCTATTGATTACTGTTTACTGCTTTAAGGATATGTGAATGTATGTGAAGGTTAATAGCGAGAAAGAAGGTTATAATTACAAGCATGAGAAAGTAAAGTTAACATGCCAAGTCTAAAAGCAGTAATTAAACAAGACGTCCCATAACTCATCCCTTAGGGGGTTAGGTAACACCTCTGATTGATTTACTCAGAAATTATAACCTGCTATTAAGGTTGTAATGTATAGCTGAGTTAACGCTCTATCTAGATCAGTGAGTGTTAAAGCTAGTAAAGCAGAAAGTTAAAGCAGCTAAGTAGCACGAGTAAACACTAATGAAATACTTAACTCGTTATACGGGTGTTCAGGTAACATCTCTTGATTTATGATTTACTGCTTTTAAAAAAAATGGATGTAATGTACATTAAATTGTGAGTTAATGACTAGAAAAACGATATGAGTCTAAAGCCAGTAAAACATGTAGTTAAAGCAATTAAACACAGTAAACATAAAGCATTACTATCCCTTTGTCGTAGTAACAACCTCTATTGAGTTTACTGTTTACTGCTTTAAGGTTGTACAGTTCTAGTGCTTTTTTAATAATACTTTACGTACAATTGTAGTAAAATAACGTATCTATACAGTATCTGCAGACAGCCTACGTCGATTTTTTTCTACCTTATCACTACAATTTTTGAACAATTTTATCAATTAAAAATATTAGAGTAAAAAGCTAAAATTATAAGTAAAAAATAATGTTAATAAATCATAGTATAAAAATATAGGTCTGTAATGAGTTACAGTTTTAGGTTCGTCGAAAATGTTTTTAGATAAAATATTGAAGATTAAATAAAAATGAAATGGACTCATAGTATATTTGAGTATAGAGCAATTCTCTTTGACCTAGTTGTTTAAGTATTGAAATAAATGATTCGACGTCATGGGATATTCATAATGTTATATCAACTTCGCCGCGCTACATCAGGCGGGAATATTCTCTGCGCTGGCGGCCGCCCCCACGGCGGCCTTGCGCGGGACAGCGTCTGGACTTGACAATAATTGCGCCTGGCGGAGCCCGGCACGCGGCGGGCTGGGGGGCGCGCCGGTGCGCCGGTAGCTCGCATCTCGGTATTTCGACGTCGGTGCCGGGTGCGGCGTGAGGTGGTCGCTAGTGTTCGTCCTGCACTTATTGCTGCGGGCATGGCTGTGCCGATCGCTATGCTCGCCCTCGGTCGTCCCACAGTACAATCGATACTCTAAGGTGACAGATCATCGCATATTATCTTTCTGTGTCTCACTATGACTGCCTCCATCGAGACTAGAGTACACGACGGCTACAAAAGTGTTACAATGTTCCCAAGTCTGCTCGCATTCTACTCGCCATGAACAAGCTCTCGTTCGTTGCGCCTCAAGTGTTGAGGCTTTCTCACATCGCTCGCAGGCGATTCAAATTGATGGGGCATCAAAGTTGACAGGGCTCAAAAGTTGAGGCATCAAAAATATCACGAGTGTGTGGAGGTGTAAGTGTATACTGCTCGTGTTGTGTGCCAGTGTAAGTGTATTGGGCTTAGGTTTCAAGAGTTCTATCGACTTAGAGTGTAAGCGATATAAGATGTGCAATAGTGACCTTGATATGATATGTAGTGAAAGTGTCTGTGCTGCTAGTAGCGCTAGTGTTAAGTGGTATATCGGATGTCTAGTGTAGAGTGTCTTATGGCAAGCAGTAATAATTGCTTATAGGCTGTCCATGATTTGGTGTGATATTAAAAGCTGTACATCAGTGAATAGTGTGTATAGAAAGCCTTGTGCACTCGCTATGTGTGTAGGGATAGTGGCAAAGTTAAATTATTATAATATAATAATATATATATATATAATAATTATATATATATATCATTATAGTATATATATATATATATATATAATAATAGGCTATAAGTGGTAAAAAAATACTAATCATAGTAGGAAGATTCTAGCAATGTAGATATAACCCAATCGGAATCGCTTCACACCTTATAAATCCTAGGGTAGACACCCCATATTAGGGCTATTCTTAGGCTCAGGGGGGCTAGAAAAGGGTTGAAAAAGTGGCACTCAGTTGGCACTATGTGGCACTCTCTTAGCACATCATGTGGCACTCACTTGGCATCAAATCTGGGCACCTCACTATGCCAGACTCATTGGCACTCAATTGAGCGCACTCACTGAGCCAAGCTACTCTGGCACTCATCAGAATACTCATAGGAAGTTACGATCACGAAGTCCTAAGTATTAGAACGTAATCTAGACACTCACTAAGATACATAGCGTTAGTTAGGGCGAATATGTGATCGGTTCATAACCGTGACCACGCATCCGTGGTCCCAAACAAACAGTTTCTACCGCGACCTAAGATGCTAGTCTCGTCATACTACTTGACCCATCCGCGATCTCCATGGGCTCATAAAAGGTCACGGCCGCGAAATATACATGGTTCAACAAGGTTAAGACATCCAGAAAAGGTAGAGCCCCCTGCATACATGCGGGCACTGCGCTCAAATATCGTTCGCATATTAGCTGTGCCAATAATTAGACCCAATGGTAACGACCAAAGGGTTGTCGAAAAATTAGAGTTCTCAACAAAAAATTTAGGGTGCTCAAAAATAGGGGTCTCAAAAATTAGGGTTCTCAAAAGAAGTTAGGCGTTCCTCAAAAAAATTAGGTTCTCAAAAATTTTGGAGTATCTCAAAATTGGCGTGTTCTCAAAAAATAGGCGGTCTCAAAAAATAGAGGCTCTCAAAAAAATTAGGCTTCTCAAAAAATTAGGGTTCAAAAAATTAGGTTCTCAAAAATTTGGGTTCTTTCAAAAAAACTTTGCAGTGCCAAAAGGTCAGGCCCAATAAAGGTCGAGGTCAGGTAAAAATGAGCTCGAAAAAGGTCAAGGGAAGGTAAAAAGAGCTGTGGTCAAAATGACCAACACGACCGGAATCCCTCTGTTACTACTCTCGTAACACAAGAGGTGCCTTGTTTTCTCATGAAAATTGTGTGAATATTGGAGACCCAAGGATAACTCTTTGTGTACCTCTTTCTTTCCAGCCACATCTGTTTTGCCTTTGGAACTCCTTGCGTTCTTTTATTTTCCCCCGGAATATCCAATCTTCCTCTATTTAAGCCCGCCGTCGCGCCCTCCTGGAGGAAATGCGTTAGGTAGGGACAGGGCTGGGTTTCCTTTCCATTTATTTTAATTTTTTTCTTTATGTAATTTTTTATTTTTTATTTATTTATGTTTATTTTTTTGCCCCATCCTTTTGAAAAGGACATTGCCCGTGAGTGTGGTATCATGTACATAATAGTATATTAGTATATATATGTTATATATATAGTATATATATATATATACTTAATTTATATATATAATAATATATTAGATTATATTATATATATATATATTATATATATATTATATACATATAACTACAGTATATATCAAATATTTTTAAATTAGTCTATGCACTAGATTTACTTATTAAAAACATTAAGAGCACTATATTTCTTGAAAAAACGACAGTTAAATGATAAAACAGAATCGAAATTTAAGAGAATATGGGGAAGCTCAGAAAAGAAAAAATACTAGACGGGAACAAAAAACATTCCAAAAGCCAATTTTAACTTATCATTAAGTACACTCATTAAACGATCTTCGGCGGATCTTGCATAGCAAAAACTAACACGTTCAGAAATGACACTATGATTTTACTTGTTCATTGTTTCTATAGAAATGATTGTTCAACAAAATTAGGAGTACTTTATAATAACTGTAGTATATATATAAAGATTTTATAATATATAATGCACTATATATATATATATATATATATATATATATACTATATATATATATATTATATAAAAATGGGAGAGAGACGAGACGAGAAGAGATGAGAGAGAGAAGAGAGAGATGAGAAGAGAGAAGAGAGGAGCGAGAGAGAGAGAGGAGAGAGAGAGTTACAAGGAATATATAATTGCTGTTCCAGTATTGGTGACTAGTTCTGAAATTTATAGGGGGGCGAGATTGCGCAGTGCCTTGGCGCGTCGCAACTATTTGGTGTCATTGAAAAAAGTTATTCGTTTTAAAATAATTGTAGAGAGCTAGTTATAAATGGGAAGAATCTCTGTATAGTTCCCCTTTTTAAAGCGGAACGAACTAAAAAATGACCAACAGCAGGTTCAGGAGAAAAGAAACATGAGGAAGAGGACCTCTTCTGTTGGAGACGTAAAAATTATAGGCAGCCAGCAGCGGCATGACGACTGATTGTTCAGGGAGCAGTGTATCAGATGAAAGAGAAAATAATATTCGTGCGGAAAAGAGATACTAAAGCTCTGACTATACTATATATATAATTATTATATATATATATATATATAATGTTATATTTCTGGTTTTGTCTATTATTTAGTGGAAAGGATATCTAAGAAATAAGAGGCTTTTCTTACTTTAAATTTTAAGCATAGATCAGCAAGAAACAGGGGGAGGGGGGATATAAGAACCATATAAAAAATTTTTTGGGGGAGGGGGAATACAACAAACTCGTAGGTCAGTTTTTGAGTAAATTTCATGAAAAAATGTTGCAGAATTTGTATATCGTTTATTAAAATTTCAACATGGCTGCGGAGCCGTGGAGCCGTGTGGCTGTGGAGCCACGGAGTCGCTAGGTTTTTGGTGGAGCTGAAGCGAAAATTTTTTTTAGTGGAGACGGAGTAGGAGTAGAATTTCTTTTCGGGTGGAGCAGCAGCCGGAAAAGTTTTTTCCCTATATAAAATAAAGAGATTTTGAGCCGAAACCGCATATTTTAAAATGATGGAATCGCAGCAGGAGTCGAAATCGGAGTCGGAGTCGGAGCCGGCAGAAATCTTTTTTGCCAACTCCGCAACCCTCTAGACTCTAGAGTATGTTCCAATCATTACCAGTGAAGTACATGTAAGATTGAGCACAGTGCTAATTCTGCGGTCATCAAGTTCAGAAGGGCAATGTGCTCGTTGTATAAAAAAAAAAAAAAAAAAAAAAAAAAAAAAAAAAAAAAAAAAAAATTAATAAGACGAAGAGCCTTAAGTCCACCTTTTCAATAAGAGCTGTATGCGTGGAACAACCCTATATTTATGACGCCAACCCCATACAGGACCGATCGACCCCCCCCCCCATAAAGATCAAGCAACTAGGATGTATCGAAGAAATTTTTAAAGTCCTCTAAACAACCTACCTTCTTAGAAGACTTAGAATCTTATTTAGTAAGGCAAATAATGTGATCCTTGTTGAAAGATAGAGGAACAGAGTTTTTGAATCAATGAAAACAACTAGGTTTTTCATGCGCCAATTAGAAATTCGTGAAAGTTATAACCTAGAAAATATCAACATACATATAGGATTTAGAATAGGTGACAATAATCCCGCCTTTGCTAATCATAAATTGGCTAAAAGCATTAGTCATATAGATAATGATTCAGTGATGTTTGTCAGAGACAATAATACGAGAAAATTGATGGAACCTTTTAAAATTAGTAACATTAAAAATGAATATAAATAAAGGTAATATAATTTGGTTATGATCATTGGTGAGTTGTACTATTCTTTAAATATACTTTAATAATCAGTTATCTGCTTTGTCATAAGAGTTAGTAAAAAAAAAAAAAACTGATCATTTAGAGTTTCCCTAACGAGTCCAACAAAACTTAACTTAACCTAACAAAACTTAACTTAACCTAACCTAACCTAACCTAACCAACCCTGACCTAACCTAACTTAATCTGACCTAACCTAACCTAACCTAACCTAACCTGACCTAACCTAACCTAACCTAACCTAACCTAACCTAACCTAACCTAACCTAACCAAACATGACCTAACCTAACCTAACGCCTGTGGCGCAGTGTAAAGGAAATTTTTTTGATGTTGTGTCGACCCCTTTTTCCTGTCAACCATTTGGGCTAGTCCCCGTTTAACTGTACAGTAAAACAGTTTTTTCCTGTTTTTCTGTCCTCATAAGAGTTTTAGCTAACGGTTCACCGAACCAGCTGCGAACCGTCTCCTGAGTGGTTAAAATATAGGTTATGATTAGCAAACATATTTTAAAGAAGAATCTATCTATCAAAAGAGCTCTTGTGAGGTTTGAGTATGTGTGGATAAATGGCTGGTTGGTTTTATATTATTAATTTGATAATATATATATATATATATATATATATATATATATATATATATATATATATATATATATATATATATATATATATATATATATATAATATATATATATATATATATATATATTTACTACAGTAGAATTAAAAAAATTTACAAGATGCTTCAAATCCTTTTTTATATTTTGATCGGAATTTTTTCGTTCATATTTTTATTCGGTTTTATTTATAGAAAAATTTCCGGCGTTTGTACGTGCAAAAATCAACTGACCGGAAAAACAGTGATTGTCACCGGGGCTTCAGCAGGTATTTAGTTGTTTGGATTTTTTATTTATTTATTTATTTATTTATTTATTTATTTATTTATTTACTTATTTGTCTGTTTATTTCTGTATTTGTTTATTTATTTGTATTTATTTATTATTTTTAAGGGATTGGAAAAGAAGCAGCCTTTGACTTTGCTCAAAGAGGAGCTAGAGTTATTCTCGCTTGCAGGAATTTGGAGAAGGCAGAAAGAATAAAAGGTAATTAAGTAATTAATTTTGAGGAATAAACGTTTCATATTTATCAATTTAATTTAAAAAAAGAAGAGAATTTGTAAATTAAAACATAAACATAAGATCAGTTTTCGTCTCTTGATTGAAGCTAGTCCCAAATGGTCGAAAGGGAAAATGATTGACAGGCCAAATTGTTGACATTTGTAAAAAAAAATCTGAATATGAGTTTCTCTAACTGATCTAACCTAACTCTAACCTAACTTAACCTAAACCTACACATAACCTGACCGAACCTAACCTAACCTAACCTAACCTAACCTAACCTAACTTAACTTAACTTAACTTAACTTAACTTAACTTAACTTAACTTAACCTAACCTTACCCAACCCAACCCAACAAAACCTAACCTAACCTAACCTAACCTAATCCAATTTAACCTAACCTAACCTAACCTAACCTAACCTAACCTAACCTAACCTAACCTAACCTAACGCCTGCGGCTGGCTGAATAGGAAATTTTTTGATGTTGTGTCGACCATTTGACCTGTCGCCCATTTGGGCTCATCCCCTCTGATTTGCAAA
>JABUQX010012832.1:55000-61708 GCA_015478945.1 Trachelipus rathkii | reverse complement strand
ACCAGTATTAGAGTTATTATTATTATTATTATTATTATTTATTATTATTATTATTATTATTATTATTATTATTATTATTATTATTATTATTATTATTATTTTGGCAGGTATCCTAATTCAGTATTTGTAATTATTGTCGCTATTTTTTCGTTAGGAGTATTATTATTTAATAATAATATTATTATTATTATTATTATTATTATTATTATTATTATTAGTAGTAGTAGTAGAAGTGAAGAAAATATTTTTATTACTATGTTTATCATTATAACTAGTTTTTATTATAAATTACAATGATCAACAAGGAATTTATTCCAAGACAAAAAAAAAAACCTGAATCTTACATGTTTTTGCCTGCAGAATCCAAAAGCCTTATTGATTTTAGTCTGTCAGGCCCAGGCTTAACACTATTCACATGTAAACATAGCAAAAATTGCATATATAAATAATTTTTCCCATGAACAGAAGCAAAAATTGCAAATATAAATAATTTTTCCCATGAACAGAGAGAGACAAAACGGTTGGATATACAAATAGAAAATGTAAATAAAATATGTGCCTCTTGCCCAAATAATATACAAAATATGCTGTAAAGATATAGCGGTTTTTCATTTATGAAATGGTAAAAAAAAAATTTTTTTTACATTTTTTTAATTTTCAAGTGAATGGTTGCAAAAACTGGACCTTATAGACAAACACCAATATAATTTTTGGATTCAGCGCAAAAAACTACATAAGAAAAACAAGTCTTAAGTCTTAAATGCAAATCAACAAAAATTGTTTAACAGTATTATTATTATTATTATTATTATTATTATTATTATACTGGGGAACAAAATTTTTATTGACCTGTATATAAGATTTCTATCTTATGTAGTATTTTGAACTGAATCCAAAAAAAATATATTGATGCTTGTCTACACAAGTTCCAGTTTTGCCGCCATTCATATACGAAAACTAAAATAAAAGCAAAAATATTTTTTTTATCATTGCATAAATTGAAAAAACTGCGATATCTTTTATTATTATTTGTCCTATCAATATGAAATTTTTACAGCATATATATATATATATATATATATATATATATATATATATATATATATATATATATAGATATATATATATATATATATATATATATATATATATATATATATATATATATATATATATATATATATATATATATATATATATATATATACACTTGGGACAGACACACACATACACTTCACTTAGATTATCTGTTTGCAGATCCAACCGTTTTGTCTCTGTTCAAGGGAAAAATAGTTCTTTTTTTTGCATTTTTTCCCACGTTTACATGTGAATAGTGCCAAAACTTTAGGTGACAGACAAAAACCAATACGATTTTTGAATTCAGCGCAACAAAATGCATCAGAAATAAGTATCGTATCATAGGCAATAGAAAATAGCGTAAAATTTGTTGGTCTGTTATTATTATTATTATTATTATTATTATTATTATTATTATTATTATTATTATTATTATTATTATTTAGGAATTCAACATCAGCCTTTGATTTTATATAAGTTTTTGATTTTATTTCAAATGTTCTAAATAAATAGAACATTGGAAATAAAATCAAAAACTTTTTATATTATTATTATTATTATTATTATTATTATTATTAGTTAAAATTATTATTACAGTTCATTATTACTTGAAAATTATACATCTTACTATTATATCACTATTATTAATGCTGTTATTATCATTATAATTATTATTATTATTATTATTATTATAATTATTATTATTAAAATTTCATATCTGTATTAACTATCGGGGGGCTCGAAGGAAACTACTGTGCTTCCCCCAGCAGATAATTTTTCTTAACAGTGGAAAGCTATATTATTTACAAAGAGGTATTTAGTAGTGTAGGACCTACCTTATAAACTGTAAGACTATAAATGTACTGTTTATAATCTGAATAAAGTTTGAGATATTTTTGCGAAATAATAATAATAATAATAATAATAATAATAATAATAATTATTATTACGGTACTATTATTATAATTAAATGGAAGCGATTTAAAAAGGAAATAGAAAACCTAAAAATAATGTCTATAAATCCTTAATATATAAAAATTATTGATTATAATTGAATATACACGTGTATCAATGCCACAAGCTATAATAAATAATAATAATAATAATAATAATAATAATAATAATAATAATAATAATAATAATAACAATAATAATAATAATTTAATAATAATTATTATTACTCTAATAATAGACCAGATTAAAAATGAGTTCATATGGATTCCGTATATGTTAAAATTAATTAATTAATTAGGGGAAAAATATGAATGAAGCAAAATAATTTCTCTCTCTCTCTCTCTCTCTCTCTCACCAATGTACGCGGACTCACATACTCACATACACACCTCTAACTTATTTTATATTTGACACTCACGGACTTGCATATGCAGAATGAATATCTTGAGAACGAGAAAGGTCTCCTCAAAAATCATTTATTATTATTATTATTATTATAAAAGGCTAGTACCCACGGGCATTGCCCCATTTAAGGAGGAGAGCTCTCTAAGAAGTTGCTTCTTATGTTACAGCACGAGGAATCGCACCAGGGACTCTCAACACACGAACCGATCGCTCTACTCTACTGGATGAGCCACAAAAGATATTCAAAGATAATAATAATAACAATTATTATTATTATTATTATTATTATTATTATTATTATTATTATTATTATTATTATTATTATTTGAACAAATTCAAAGGAAAAAAAATTGAAGAGTAAGAAAATAATCGGTTTATCAAATAACAGGATTATTGTTGCAACTTTTACATTATTATATAAACCATAGCAAACGGAAAATAAATTATACTAGCGCTTAAAACGCGTGTTAGAAGCTAAAACAATATATTTGACATATCTCACATAACTCATGTTTTATTATATTGCATTCTTGGAGAAAATTTAATAAAACAGATTCGTTTCCTGTTATTTTAAAAATATCGTCAGGTTTCATCTACGAGTTAAGCTACGCCACGGTATGGCTAGGCTAACACTAGCCTAACTAGCTAAAAATTAAAACAATATAATGTACTAAAAGCGTATAATAAAATGCCAGAATAAGATGCTTAATTAGTTCATATTTGAATTAACGTATTAGAAAGGAACCGTGTATTCATTCAGCTAAATTTGAACGTTAAATTCAGTGATGTGATGAAGTTCACGTTATATTTAATGACGAAGGATGGATCATAGAAGAATTTATACCCATTGAGTTGCTAAATAACTATATTATCTAGATGGCCAGCCAATTTTATATACCAATATTTGTTTTCCAGTTTCAAGTGTAGCAAGGGATATTAAATTTTCCTATTGCCATAATCTTAATATTTTATGAATATTTTAATTTTTAATTTATAATAATCAATATGTGTCAATATAAATATCAATATAATCAATAGTGCCAATAATCAAATGTAATCTTAATTTTGTAATATAAATACTAAAAATAAAAGTGTATTATGCAAAAATTATACAACCATGTGCTGGTAGGAATGAGTTATTTTGTATTTTTTTTTTTGTAATTTTATTTGTGATAAAAGAAACAAAAAATTATATTAATTTTTGTGATAAATGAACTCCAGGAACATGAACATACATATATATATATATATATATATATATATATATATATATATATATATATATATATATATATATATATATATATATATATATATATATATATATATATATATATATATATATATATATATATAATATGAAGAGGATGTCCAAAGCACTATAAAAACTTTGTACTCTATATCAAAGCAAGGTTCTGCTATTCGCCACCATTTGCAAGAATGCCGTAATCCGATACAACTTCAGAAAATTAAAATACTCTAACACAAATAAAAAATAAGAAATTCATATTTTGGAATTAACTTTTATTAAGCATAACCAACGGCATCTAAATTCTGATTCATCCTCATACCCTTTATCGATAACATGAAAGTAATTTTTCACTTCCAACAACCAACTAAAGTGCCAATAAAAATCACGACTAACAGTCTAAAAACATTAATTTCAATATATTTCCAGTATACATTTCAACCATGAAACTTTTAAGTAGTATTCAACATTTATTTTGCTGTTCTTACCTATATTATTATTATTATTATTATTATTATTATTATTATTATTATTATTATTATTATTATTATTATGCTACTGTCATAATTAGTAATAATAATTCTTGGAATATTATGGTAGTTCCGATGATGATCTTTTTAGTCCCCGATGATGATCTCTAGTTCGAGGATCGAAACGTCGATTTCGAGTGTTAATAAATATTTATGTTTGCTGCGCATTTCTACCCTCTTCCTACTTCGTATCAAGTTTTAAAGAACCAGCTCGTTTCGTCAGGATATATATATATATTATATATATATATATATATATATATATATATATATATATATATATATATATATATATATATATATATATATATATATATATATATATATATATATATATATATATATATAATTCTATTTACCTTCTGACTGATCCACATGTTTTTTCGCAAACGGCACATTTGGCACTCACTGGTAGGTTCCCCTCCAACCATTGATGAGGCATTGTCAGAGACTGCAAGGGGGAAAAAAATACATATATTAAATAGTGATAAAAATTAATTCCAAAAGCACGTTGAGTAAATGCTAGGAATTAAAAAATTTTTTTTATTTTTTTTTAAAGTATTTTAAAAATTAAAAACATTACTGTGTAATAATAATAATAATAATAATAATAATAATAATAATTAAAATAATAGTAATACGGTAATAATAATGATAATGATAATAATAATAATAATAATAATAATAATATAATTAAATAATAGTAAATATTAAATTATATATATATATATATATATATATATATATATATATATATATATATATATATATATATATATATATATATATATATATATATATATATATATATATATATATATATATATATATATATATATATAAAAAAACGAAATACAAATTTTATAAATTTTTTCACAATAAATCGCTCACGGGAGGAAGGGAAAAAAAAAAAATTGCGGAGAAACAATCGGAGCGCAAATACGCGAAGACGATAAAGCTTGACAATCATAGAGATTGATTGTTCAATTTGCGTGGAAAAGCAAATCACCGACGACGTAGAAGCGAACAAAAAAAAGTCGTCACCGAAATACCGTATTGAGAAATAAAATAAAATTGATTACAACTCCCCCTCCCCCCCATACACACAAAGGATGAAGAAAAATCAAACGATTACCAATGCATGCATGCACCAATATATATATATATATATATATATATATATATATATATATATATATATATATATATATATATATATATATATATATATATATATATATATATATATATATATATATATATATATATATATATATATATATATATATATATATATATATATATATATATATATATATATATGCATATATATATATATATATATATATATATATATATATATTAATAAAATGGGAACAAATTAAAACTCCCATGAAGTTCTTAATTTAGGTATTAGGGAATGAAATCCTAATCAAATACATTTCATGTCAACAGATGTAATATCAATAATATCAATAAAGAATACTTAGGATTCGCGTGGCGCTACTTAGTTTTATTTATTTTATATACAGTGAATTCATTAGCGTGTCTCCTTTAGCGCTCTCAACTTTATATACAGAATCCATTAGCGTGTATCCTATGGGGAACAGTCTTTATCATGTGCAATAAAATGGCTTAGACTCGCATATCGGTCTCGCGCGAAAGAGGATTGCTTTTCGACAACTTGAGAACATCGTCGAATGGATAGTGTCCGCATTTTCCCAATGACAAGAAAATATCCTCATATGTAGACACGGCTCTGTGTAACAAACAAGCATGAAGGTGTCCCAAATACAACTTATGATACGAACACAAAGTAAGTTAGTTACGTCAGTTACTAAGTAATAAGGAGCTTGCTTAACTAGAGAGCGAAATGAAAGAAATAACAATTCAAGCTAATAATTTAAATAAATGTTATACTTGAAAAAATACATATTTGTAAAGATCTATACAATTTAAATATTAAATAACACACCGATAGCTATGTTGTATGTGAAACAATGGTTTTGAAAAATTATCAATTGAGAATTGACACATTAGAAATTCACACTTGAACCAAAAATACCGACAGAATAGAACGGGTCGTTTAGTGTACAGAAATCCAATAATAGCTAATAAGAAAATACATAAACACACACAAACATTAAACGCTTTACAGTTTTCAGAATATAAAACTCTCTCTCTCTCTCCATATATATATATATATATATATATATATATATATATATATATATTATATATATATATATATATATATATATATATATATATATATATATATATATATATATATATATATATATATATATATATATCACGACTGAAATCGGTTATAATTTTTTAATAAAAAAGTTTTAATAAAAAGTTATATAATTGAATTCTGGCTACGATTGCAAGTCTCACAAAATATAAATAAATGTTAAAGTTGAAAATATAATAATATATATTTTAGTATTTTTCAATTTAATTTGTTTCCCACGCTAGTCACAACTT
>JABUQX010012832.1:37500-40000 GCA_015478945.1 Trachelipus rathkii | reverse complement strand
ATATAATATATATATATAAGAATGGGTTTAACAATATTTCGTATTCGCGAATGTATAAAATTCGTATTCGTTATATCGTTCCAACCTCTAATATATATATATATATATATAATATCATATATATATATATATATATATAATATATATATATATATATATATATATATTATATATATATATATATATATTATATATATATATATATATATATATGTGCGTGTGTGTGTTGTGTGCGTTTGTGTGTGTATGTGTATGTGCGTGCGCGTTCGTGTAGCTTCAAACCCATAAATTTATTTAAAGGTCCGAGTACTCTTGTTGATATTCTAAATAAATGGAGGAGTGATTTCTCTTCGAATTTAGAATCCGTATTCCACATCATTAAATGTGCCACGACGTCCAATAAAATTCGCACGCATCCACCCTAGAGACATTGACTAAACGATGGAGACAAAACTCGCTTATTGATTGCATTCGCGAGCGCGCGCTCACACACACATACACACACCCTCTCTCTCACTCACTCACAAACACACACACTCTAAAATACATGTCTCAGATATTGAGCTCTCAGATTGATAGACGTATGTAACTATTTATCACACAAAAAAATCGATTAATAAAAATAGTCTATGACTAGGGAGCCGCAAATTTTTTTTCTGCCTTTTCCGAAATTTTAAAATTTTGCGACCCCGGCTCGATCATTTCAAAATATGCAGTTGCGGCTCCGAAATTCTTTATTTATAGTATAAAAAAAAATAATAAAAAAAAATAATAAAGTTCGGGCTCCATCCTCAAAAAATAATTACATCCTTAAAAAAAAAAAAAATTAGGCTCCGACACCGGCTTCACCCAAACCCTTCAGGCTCAACGGCTCCCGCTACGCAGCCCTGTCTACTGTCTATAAAGTTGATAAGAATGCGATCTCTCATTTTTAATTAAAATATTTAAATATTTTTAATTAAAATATTTAAATTTAAAATATTTTTAATTAAATATTTAAATTTAAGGTTAGGTTTTAAGAGAAATTAATATTGAATAAAACGTCGCTATTTTTAGATCACAAAAAAAAAAAAAATATATAAAAAAAAAAAAAATAAAAAAATAAATAAATAAATAAATAAATATCACCCAATCCACCCAGGTTTTATTATTTTTTTTTTTATTTTTTTTTTTATTTTTTTTTATAGTTTTTATGCAGATAAAAATTATTAATTATTAATTATCAAAATTAAATGTAGCAATTGATTGCCGTAATAAAAAGTAGGAAAGAATAGTCTAAGCTGCTGTTGGCTACGCTCATAATCACCACCGAAAAATTCTCTTACAGTAGTAAAATCTATCTTTACCGCGAAGAATAATTATAACAAACACAAACATATGTGTATGCCCTAACGTGCGTCCTCTAAGGAAGCAGCAAAAACTCGTAAACCACGCACGTGTCCAAAAATTTCATCATTCATGCTTCTGTGATGACATTAGTGGCGAGTGAGTTACCATGGGGTCACAGCATCTATTTGGTGAAAAAGGTGTTAAAATCTCGACCTCGGTAAAACCGTTCTGGAAAGTGTGGTAAAACCACTAGTCAGACTCCTTTTCGAAAAATAACCCTGACCTTTCATATCAGATTCGCAACGGCTTAACTGACTCGAGAAAAAATATTTCCATTTTCTGACTCTTAAAGATTGGCCCGTCTGGTAGTCCCCGAGCTTAATACTTTGATTTCAAAATTATGGGGCCAGTTTTTGAGCGCATGGTCTTGCCACAAGATGACATCCGTATATTGTTTTTTTTTTTTTTAAAGGAGCACTAACGGATGCGAAAACTTTCCACTTGGAGGTGTGCTGTGCCGAATAGACGACGGTCTAACAGACTTGAGGTTTGTTGTTAAGGCAAAACTTGACCATTTAGAGGGCTTATTATTTTTTTTTTTTTTTAATTAATAATGGTTATAGATATTAAATTGAACTTTTTTTTATTTGACACCACTGTGTGTAACTATTTTTGGTAGTTATATATATATATAATATATATATATATATATATATTATATATATATATATATTATATATATATATATATAAATATTATATATATAATATAATATATATATATTATATTATATATAGTAGCGTGAATAAACATTCCGTAAATAGTATGAATAAACATTCCGTAAATAGTAATGCTAAGTTTTACCTTAATAGTAATTTAATAGCAATTTACATTTAGTGTCATTAAAATCCTTTTTATACGTAAAAGTTGATTAATAGTCATTACTCTCGGAACATTAAAATCTGAAGGTTTAAACTCTATTATTCTTCTAGACGTTTTCATTACATAATCAACTACAAATTGGTAACCCTGAAGTGACACAACATCCACTCAGTCTCCGGCTTTAAAAACCCTTCAGATGACCTTTCATAACAAATTAGTGGCCTTGGAGTAACACCTAAAACAACACGGGTCTTCAGATGACCTTTTCATAAATCGGCCGTGCAACTAA
>JABUQX010012832.1:32500-35000 GCA_015478945.1 Trachelipus rathkii | reverse complement strand
TTGCATATAAGGCGGGTTCCCACTTCCTCTGGTTTTTTTTTTTTTTTTTTTTTTTTGTTTTTTTTGTTTTTTTTTTGTCCAAAGCGAGCAAGCACTGTCGGTTATACTTTTTTAATCATTCTAGAAGTGGTTTCAACCGTCGGAGGTTGCGCCATTTACTTGTGGGGTTTTCCGCTAGCTTAAGGGAAATTCCTTTATTTAGAACCTTTTAATTTATTTATTTTTTTTACTAGTTGTCACCGCCGCTCAACGGGCAGAACCCTTTTCAAGGAGTGGGTGTTGAACGCCTTAAAAATCCATCTAACGCAAATTAACCGCAGATGAGCACAGACTAGGCTTTAAAGTGAGGGAAATTAAATTGAGTAAGAAACACACAGGTGATGGAAGAGAATTCCACAGAACAGAGGTGGCAGGAAAGAAAGAAGCACCGCAGCCAACCAGTCTGGAGTTACTGCCTGGAGTTACCAATATCAAGACAAAACTCATGTGCCGACACAGCACCCCTTTGTGCTACGAGTGCGTCGTAAAGGTGGTGGTACGCCGAGAGTGATAAGTTCCCTCGATCACTTTGCCTCTACAGTACCTATAGCAAAGGGAGTAAGCACCAAAACATCGCGCCGCAAATAAAAAGGGTCAAGTGAACTAGAAAGTACCGGACAGTTTCTAAATCTTTTGGCCTTTGTCTCGACCCTATCCTAAAGCCGGATGAAACCAGTGCCCCCGCCCCCCCACAGATATGAGAGGAATACTCCATACAAGGGCGGATGAGAACCCTGTATAGGTGGAGTAACTGAGAAAGAGGAAATAAAAAAGTCTCGCACTCTACCATAACTCCCCAGTTTCTTGAGGCCGCCTAGTAACCACTGTGATTTGAGGTTTTTAAAAAACCATTTTTTGTTATGTTAAGGCCAAGGATGTTTATATTGTCAACAGCAGAGACGAGAGAACCATCGAAAGAGATAGAAAAGTTAAGTGTCTTAGAGAGAGAGATTTGTAGAAGTTGGGTTTTTAAAGAATTAAATTTCACAAGCTTGAGACGACCAACCCTGAAATTCTATCCAGATCAGCGAAGAATAAAATCGGAAAGATTAAGACGAGAGGCAATTCTAGAAGTAAAAGAGGGAGCAGAATTGATATGAGTTGAGATATGAGGTTTCGCTTCAGCACCATGTGGTAAATGGATGAGTTAAGATGTTGCCAGGTGAAAGATCATTGATGAAAAGCAGGAATAAAGTAGGAGATAAAACAGAACCCTGAGGAACACCACTATTGACAGAAAAAGAAGACTATTGACAGAAAAAGAAGAAGTCGCCCCATTAACAACAGCCGACATTGAGCGATTTGAAAGAAAGCTAGACATAAGTAAGCAAAGAGAAGAAGGAAACCCAAAGGAGGGGAGCTTGGAGAGCAGTGACACGTGCCATACCCGTTCAAATGCTTTGGATATGTCAAGCGCCACCACACAAGTCTTCCCTTAGTTCCTAAGGACGGAAAACCATAAAATCTGTTAAATAGGAAAGTATATCGCCAGTAGATCTCGAGCACCGAAAGCCGTACTGGTAATCAGAAAGAAGGGAAAGAGATTCCAGATGATCTAAGAAGTGAGATCCGGAATGTGTGTAGGTTATTTAATCAGTTGCTCCAGATGGTTGAGAATACTGAATGATTCGGCTTCCTCCCTACCTAAATCAGTACGAGAGGAACCCAACAATTCAGTTTTGTGTAGCATTCAATCCCTAAATAAAGACCTTCAGTATTTTTGGATGAGAAGATAATAACATCTCGTGAGAAGTAGTAAGGTAATCAAAAAAAAGGCATGAAATTGTTCTGTTAGGAGAACAGTAGCAGAAGCATAAGAATATTGTAGTAGAAGGAAGAAAGATTTTAAGCCACAGAACATCGAAGTTAGGAGATTCGAGATTCTCGAGACGTGTTTATGTTTACATAGTTATGTTAATATAGGCACATACTCCACCCCAAAACGGAAATTTAAAATAAGTTATAGTTTTGGATATATTAAATCGAGTTTGAGGAATGAATTCTTGCCATTCTGGGTCTAGACAAGAGCATAAAAATTAGTGATTAGAGTTAGAATAGGTTTTTTAGTATTCATGGATGCAGAGTTAGAGTGCAAGCCATTGGTGTTGGTAAAGTCAAAAGAAAGCCACGCGTGTGCAAATCTGCTATCATACACAATGATCTCGCGACACGCAATCACAAAAAAAAAAACAAAAAACAAAAGTGAAGAAAGGGGAAAATTTAAAATTTATTCGTACGCTAAAACCCAAATTTTAAACGATAAAACCCTATTTACAGTAAATATCTAAAATATAAATAAACCAGAAAGTTTAAAAACACTCACGCACTCACACGCTCTCGCCCCGAAATTGCGTACAAAAAAAAAAACAAAAATACTAAACATCAACTAAAAAGTAGATAAATCTGTAGAAAATTATAATAAATGGCTGTCCAAAATAGGTTAATATTTTTACGGCTAAGA
>JABUQX010012832.1:25000-27500 GCA_015478945.1 Trachelipus rathkii | reverse complement strand
CGAAAAAAAATAGTTGAAACAAAAAAATGTTTTATTGTAACTTTGTAAGCCTAGCTGAGTCAGAAGTCGAAATTTTGAATTTGACTGCTGGAGTCGGAGTCGGAGTCGGAGTTCAGAAACATTTTTGTTAATAGTTGGAGTCCGGAGTGCGGGTCGAAATTTTTTGCTTTAAGGTGGAGCTTCGGAGTCGGTAGTCGGAGTCGAAACAATCTAAAATTTGAATTTAAGGAGTCGGAGTCGAAAAATTTATTTTACGACTCCGCAGCCCTGGTTGATTCAACAAAGTATCACTATTAGCTTCCATGTTTCTATCACTGCACAACAAAGAAACCAAATAACTATACTTTTCGGGTGCCAAAACTATTCTACAAACTTCAAACTTTCGAATGCAAGGCTGAACATGTTAATACCCATTTCCGTTGCTTATCAACGCATCAACAGGAGTTATTTTTCAGCCAGCCCTCGTGTATATATATATATATATATATATATATTTATATATAAATAGACATATATTAAATATTATATAATAATAAATAATATATATATCTATAATATATATATAGTATATATATATATATATATACTATATAATATATATATATATATATATATATATATATATATATATATATATATATATATATATATATATATATATATATATATATAAATCATTTGAAAGCTAAAAAGTCAGAAGCGACAGCTTTGGTGAAATTAAAATTTAAGTCACTAAAAATATTTTTAAAGCTAAATTGAATAATTTATGTTTCAGGTTTCTAAAGACGATATTTTGGCTCGTACATAAACCTTGAAAGAGAAAAAATAAGGCACTTTTTTACTAAGCAACCTTTTCTAGCGTAATTTTAAACTACTGATGATTCGAATTTGTAAAAAATAAGAATAAAGTAAAAACACACAGTAAAACTTACAAATTGAAATGCAAATTAGCCCGTTTACAAAAGGTGTTTCAAAAATAGTTAGGATTATTTAAATTAAAGTTTGCCCCTTGAAATCACTCTTCTGTGAAAGAGCTAATTTGCTGCTTATGACATTCTGCCTTACAAAAGACGATATATATATTATATATATATATATATATATATATTATGGTACCTATACCGATATATAATATATATATATATATATATATAATATATATGATTATATATATATATAATATTATATATAAATATCATATATATTTGACCTAATTTCGTGCCTGAAGGATATCAGAAGGGCCACAGATGTCACTCATAAATCCATTACCAACGGCTTTAACACAATGACAAACTGGCTTGGAAATGACAAAATAGAAATTACTTGAATGTGTATCTCTGGACTTTTCTCAAAAAGAAATTAATGAATGCAAGTTGTAAGCATAAGTTAAATGATTAATATATGATATATATATATATATATATATCTCTTATATATATATATATATATTATATATATATAAATTATATATATATATTATATATAATTATATATATATATATTATATATATTATATATTATATATATATATATCCCTTTCCCAGATTAGGGGTGAAGTGCGTCGCACGCACCAGAAACAGAAAAGTAGTAGAAGAATATGACGCGAGTCGAACTTAAATTTAATCATTAGAATTCTAGTACTCACACAACAAAATCCACCATAGCCGTGCCACTGGTCAATCATCAGAATCGAAACTCTTTCACTCTCCACCCCCCCCCCATTCCTTTCCACACCAGCACACACATATTTCACACCACACCACTCGTCTTCACTGTATCCTTTCAGCTTTGTTTCAGGCACAACCAGCAAATCATCAAGTTTTATCCTTTCTAAATACATCCATCATCTCTCTCCTCAACATTCCATGTACCCTTACGATTCATACATTTTGGTCGAAATATAGGTGGTGGTCCTTTACGGCGATCATGACAATCTCCAACAAGGAATGCATTAGCATTCCTGGCAAGAGATAAGTGGGTAGCAGCACTTGGGTAGTCAACCCAACTACCACTGTCCATGTAGTCACCTTCTACGATACGCAGAACATACGCTGTGTGCAATTTTCTCTCCCACACACAGGGATATAAGGTAATGTCTGTGAGGTGTTGTCTGGAAGAGAAGTGTGGATATTATCGCAAAAAAGAAAGGCGACCATTGGGCACTGGATGTCATAGGAAATACCCTACACCCCATAAGCCCAATGGAAGGTGCGTCCATCGCTTCCAGTGGCTACTCTACAATATATATATATATATATATATATATATAAATATATATATATATATATATATATATATATGATATATATAATATATATATATATATATACTATAAAAATATATATATATAGTATATATATATAAAAATATATATATATATATGAACAAAAAGGAAATTGATAATTGGGAAGGGAATGATGTTTTTAAGAAAGTCAATGATAGGGGACAAAAGAAGATATCTCTTTGGTGGGTGATTACTGAAAAATTGAAGGTGAAGGGT
>JABUQX010012832.1:2500-20000 GCA_015478945.1 Trachelipus rathkii | reverse complement strand
GTCTTAAATTCGAAATTATTAATATTTTACAACAGCTGTTCTTTCTCCATTAGAGCAACATTTCTCTATATATTACTTTGCTCTTGTTCTGAGTATATATATATTATATATATGAAGAGTTATGAAGAGTATATATATATATATATATATATATATATATATATATATATATATATATATATATATATATATATATATATATATAGTATATATATATATATATATAAGAAATATATATACATATATATATTATTATTATATATATATATTATGCTATATATATTATATATATATATATATATATATATATATTATTATTATATTATTTATATAACATATATATTAGATAAATATGTTATATATATATATATATTATTATTGTTATATTATATATATATATATATATATATATATATATATATATATATATATATATATATATATAGAATATATATATATATATATATATATCCTTGCTTCGGAATTCAAAATTACTAGTAAATTTGAAAACTTGAAGAGCAAATGAATTTTCTTGACAGATGCGACTCGAAAGTTTTACATAATGTATATAGAGAGCTAAGCACTGAGGAATGAAACTAATTTATATATATATATATAGCAAAGAGCATATATGCTGTTATTATAGAGTATATATATATATATATATAGTATATATATATATATATATATATATAGTAGTATATATATATAAAAATGGAATACCGTTAAAATTTTACGGTTAATGAGAGTACTTTTACTTTCCACAGATTGATTCACAGTGTTTTTACTTTCCACAGATTGATTCACAGTGTCAGTTGGATTGTGAATCTAATCCAACTGTAAAGTTACTGGTGAGCCAGAATGGTTTGAAGCATTGGCAGAGGCACTTCTTAACCTTCCCTCTAACACAATGAATTTCAGAATGAGGCAGACCTGTCAGTGTTCTGAACATTAAGAACTACAAGGTGTTTCAAAATTGCACTGGAGGAACCGAAAAATTGCTGCCTGCTTGCCATTTGCAACAACCTTAGTAATACTTCACCTTCTAAGCCAAGTTTATTTTAATGAAATTAAGGTGAAGGGGGGGGGGAATCAACAGAATAATGACGTCAAAACAGAAAAACCTAAACGTGACGTCAATATTCAGACCGTCAGAAACTAAAACCAAATTGTTTCAAACGTTGACTACATTTCAGAAATGGAACTATATTATTTTAAAATTTTGAAAAAAATAAAAAGTATAAATTATATGAATAATTTTATTACATAATATAAATGCATTAAATTCTTTTTGTATAATTTATTAATATGTACGTCGTAAGATTTCTTTTAAATTTTCAAATTTTGGTTTTAAACAAAGAAGCTGATTGGTTAATTAAAACAAAAATGCCGTTTGGTTAAACAACACAGACATTAAAAAAATATATTTAAAAATAAGAAAATGGAAGTTTTATATTAATGAAAATGCAATGATTCATACCTTGTGTATATATAGTATATATTCCAACTTTATTTTTACTATACTATTTTCATTATATATGATATATTATATATATAATATATATATATATATATATTATTCAATATATATTAGGTAAATTTATATGTTTAGTATTATAGAGAGAGGTGTATCATATGGGGATATATTATATAATATATATGTTATATATACCTAGTTTATAGTATATTATATAGTATATAATTTATTATTATATATACTAAATAATTTGTTTGATATCTTAATTTTTTGTTTTTTTTTTTACGAGTTAAAAACCCACCGCTCAGAGCCCTAATCTAAGAGGGGGTGTGCTCATTTAAAGTCTGGCAAGACCGAGCCAAGAAGAGAATAGCTCACACAAACACGACCGACCAGTGACGTAACTGGGTCTTTCGCTTAGTTGGCGAGTGCTCTAACCGCTGAGCTACCGGACGCAGTTTGGTGCTTGATATTCCTTCTTGACCTATACTACCGACTCCGCTGAATGTACGGAAAATCTTCATAATGAACTCAAAGCCACCATTAACTCATATCTTTAAGAGAAAGAGAAAATAGATAAAAGATAACTACACTCCAATCAATCCTCAATCCAATACGAAGAAATCCTCATTTATATATAGTTCAATTCGGCGGTGAATTCGTACTTGCTGACAAGAATTTTAATTACATAGTTTTCATATTTTCCAAAAATATATTTTTCTTACATAAAATTTTCAAAAAATGTAAATCTAAAATTTTCAATATGAATTTTTATATATGCTTTGTTTAAAGAAAAGAATTTGATTTAAAAATTTGGAGCTTCACCATTTCATTTAATTATGTTGGTATATATCTTCTTATTTCGATGTTAATTTTATTAAAATTTCAAAATCAGGCTTACTAGTTAAACTTTGTAAACTACCGCAGTATCTTCAGTTCCTTTCATTAACATCTGAAGAAGTTATTCTTTCTTAATGGTCAAGAGCATATTTCAAATCTTCGCTTTATCTCTTGCTAGATTTGGTCATGTTCTCTCTAATTCTTTCTTCTGAGTCCCTCTCTTACAATTCCTCCGTCTGTTTTTGTGCGTCCATTCAATGACGCAGTCAGCTCATATAATATATATATAATAATATATATATATATATATTTATATTATATAATATATATATAATATTAAGTATATATTTATATATATATATATATATATATAATATATATTATTATATATAATTAATATATATATATATATATGTTATATAATATATGTATTATATATATATAATATTTATTATATATATATATATATATACTATATATATATATACTATAATATATATACTATATATATATATATAGTATTTAATATTATATATATATATATATATATATCCAACATATTTAGAAACTTTGGAGTTTCACATGTAGAATTTCGGTTCTGCATTTATTAAAAAGATAATTTTACCAAGCAGAACTTTGTGTCTGTTTCATCTGTTTTATGCCTTGTAAGAAACTGCAATTTTCTTTACTAAAGAGATGACTAAAAGATCCAGTGGCTCTATATCGTTGCTGGTGTAGTTGATGAACTAACAATTTTATAATTTCATCCGATACTTGTTAGGCCGTCGTCTTTAGAAGAGACCACCTACTTAGCTAAGCCTATAAATATATATATATAGGGTATATATATATATATATATATATCTATAATATTATATATATATATATTATATATATATATATATATAATATATATATATATATATATATATATACTATATGGAAAGAGTGTCTTTGTGGCCTATACAATGTAACTCGAGAACGGCAAAGCCCCTTCAGTAAAACAAATTACATATTTGGAATTAGCGGAAAAATTCTCAAGAGGGTTTTCATTTTTTTTTTTTTTTTTTTTTTTTTTTTTGCGTTTATCGGAAAATTTTAGAAATTCTTTTTTTTTTTTCATATGGGGGTTCGAGCCGACGGGGAACAGAGGGTGGGGACGAAGTCCCCCCCCGTCGTCACCCGGTAGGCAGGACCCCGACTTATGCCATCTTTGCGGTTTACCCAATGGTATTTCTTTAGTTAAAAAAAAAAAAAAAAAAAAAATTATTACCTTTAAAATATAAATACTTAAATTACAAGAAAAAAAAATTTGTTTTTACCTCTCTAAAAATGGTTTCAATTTAAATTCTGATTTTTTTAATTTCTAAAAAATCTATAAATCGATTTTCTTTTAGAATAATTTTTTTCACAAATATTTTGAAATTAAAAATCAAGTATAATTATTATGGAAAGTAACAATCTACATTATGTTCTAATAAGTTGACTATAGTGAATGTGAAGATATGACTCTTTCATTTATCGTTTTTTCTAGTCCTAGGCTGAGCATTGCCTGTTCTACTAATTTAGATGATAAAAATATCGTCAATGCGAGTAGAAAATTAGGCTCGTTTGTATATTTTTATATTTCCCGACGAATAAAAAATCGAAATAAAAAAATTAAAATAAGAGAACTAAGAATTAAATCCCCATCCTTAGAATTTCCGGCTGATTCCAAATAGCAATTTGTTTTACTGTAGGTGCTGCCGTTCTTAAGTTACATGATGTCAATATATATATATGTGTACCTATATTATTATTATATATATATATATTATATAGTAATATATATATATATATATATAATATATATATAATATAAATATAGTATATATATAACTATATATATATAAAATGTATATATATATATATATATATTATACTATATATATTATATATATATATAATATTATACTAGTATATATATATATATAGATATATATATATCTATAATATATATATATATATATATATACCTATATATATATATATGTTTTTTATCAATGACGTTTCAATACGAAAATCTTGTTTTTTATCAAATGACGTTCTAAAACGAAAAAATCTGAATCATATATATATATATATATACATCAGTATATATATTATAGAGGTAGCTATATAATACATAATATATTTATATACTCACCTAATGTGATATATATAATATGGTACAGAGGAGTAGTGAGTGAGTAGTAAATAGTAGTGTGATAATTAGTATATAAACAGTAATACATATTGTAGATGAGGTGAGAGTATATAGAGTTATATAATATAGTATATTATTATAATATATAAATTATATATTTTATTAATTAAAAAAATTATTTAATTATAAATATATATATATATAAATTATTATATATATATATATCTTCAGAGGCGACTCCTGCACACTCGTGATACTCGTGCTCAGCACGAGTTAACATTATAGAACTATCTATTTTTGCAATTTCATAATGTTACTATAAAATATTCTATTTTTTTTGAAATTAGTACATAATAAATATATGAAAAGATTATCCAAAAATTAAAATGAAAAATTAAAAAACACTTCTATTAATAAAGTTTTAACCATTAGTAATGGCGGCATCTCTGCTAATATCAAAGAGCGGAAATCGGAAACGTGTATCAATTTTAGAGCACCAAAAAATTGTTTATAAATCTATGTTGGCAAATTACTGTTAATACTACATTTAATAAATATAATGATTTTATAACAAAATAATATTTAATTAAACAAATAAAATAATTAAAAAAAATAATAAAATACTTAGAATAATGAAATGAAAATATTACAGTTATTTTAATCATTAAAAATATGTAATTTATAATTGTTAGCCATGTAAGAAAGTATTTACAATGGAAAAACGATTAGCAGAATATCTCAAGTATAATTTAATATAACCCCGCGATATTTATAATATCAGTTACATTTATCATACTTACCTAATATGTACCGACTTAGAATATTAATACATAAATACATTTAGATATAATTATATATATAGAAATTAGCATATATAATATATATATACAGATATAAGCCGGTAATCAGCAATACCATGAGAGAGAGAGAAGAGAGAGAGAGAGCGACGTTAAGAGTAGAGTTAGAGAGAGAGAGGAGAGAGAGAGAGGAGAAGTGAGGTGAGAAAGAGAGAGAGAGAGAGAGAGATAGAGAGAGAAGAGGAGGAAATAGAGAGAGAGAGAGAGAGAGGAAGAGAGAGAAGAGAAGAGAGAGAGAGAGAGAGAGAAGAAGAGAGAGGAGAGAGAGAGCAACCGATCGAGTAGTAGACAATGTGTTACTTAGAGTCGCCCAAATGATATACATATATATATATATTATACACTGCATATTTATTATAATAAGTTTAAAAATATAGTATTATATTATAATTATTATATATATATAATTATGATTCATTTGAATCCAATCAATTAATATAATATGAAATATATTATTATATAGTAATATATTATATATATATATATATATATAAACAAACGACAAGTACAATAAAATATGCAAAGAAAGAATAGAAGACCCTGTACTTTCATCTTCAGCTCATCTCCCACAGGACCCTTCCTCTTTATAATAATGAAAATTTGTCAACCTGAAATTAGAGACTTTTCAAAAATTAAAAAAGTTGAAGAAGAAAAAATTTTCTCCAAATTTTTTCCGCTTTATTTTAATCTGGGGAAATTTACATATGAAAGTTCCTATTAAATGAAAAAGATTGAAAAAAAGGAAAAGAGAAAGGTAGATAAAGGGAAATAAAGAAAAAAAACAAGAGAGAGAGAGAGAGAGAGAGAGAGAGAAGAGAGGAGAGAGAGAGAGAGAGAGAGAGAGAGAGAGAGAGAGATTAGTTTTTATTTAACCTCGAAACATCAATATCATAACAGAAATAACATCATCTCAAAAATCTACTTCAAACATTTCAAAATAATTTTGTAAAGTCGTCGGCTTAAAACTCTACAAAAAAAAAGTTTTTTTTTTTTTACACACAATTTCCAAGCTCATGATATGTCTCTGATGCCTATTTTACTCTCTTCATTATCACACAAACATTATTTCCTTCAATTGAGGAAATAATAAATAATATATAAATTAAAGATAATACAAAATTCATTTTAAATTTTTGTGAAAGTTGGTTTCAAATATTAGGAAAAAAATATATTATAATAATTTAGAGAAATTAAATGATCAAATACTTTTTAAAAAAAGGGGGGAAGCGGGGGGGGGAGTTTCCGAAATATTTAACGTACAACATATCGGGGTGGTACTTAGCCATATGCTATATCGATATATCTAAGTAGTGCTAAACTATGATATAACGAATCAGTACTAAACGATACGATGTATCGGAACATAGGGGCGGTACTTAATTATACTATATATCGATATAATAGAGCGGTACTTATTTCGGTAATAGTCCGTTTGAGGGTAACTCTATCAGATATCGATTATTTTTCCGATAATCATAAGTTATCGGACATCGCTGTTACACATATATATAACTATAGTTTGTTCAAACATGTAAGAGTGACTTTGGCTTCGGCTAAATTTACATAAAATATTTTTAAAAAATGAAAATGTTTTTTATAATTACGTAGATATTAACTTCAATGTGTTATTTAAACTAAAATTTATTAAAAATAAAATAAAATTCTTAAATTTGAATTGTGCTACATCTGCATAAATTTTACTTAAGAACTTTTTTTTTAATAATTACGTATATATATATATTATATATTATATATATATATATATAATATATATATATATATATATAATATATATATATTTATATATATTATATATATTATATATATATTTAACTAACAAAACCATAGGTAAATGACAGAGCTGGCTACCATGCATGGCAGACCCTCGCTGAAAACGCTCCTGTCTAATGCGCGCTGCACGCGAGCGTTTCATACGCTCTTTTAGGCAACGCTCGCCGCAGCCGCATTAGAAGCTGAGCCGGTCTGCCAAGAATGTCGCCAGCCTGCTGTACAATTTACCCTATATATTTATTAGTGTATATAATATATATATATATATATATATATTATATATATAATATAATATATATATAATATATAATATATATACTATATATATTATATATATATATCATATATACTATATAGTATCCTACAGTTTCATCACTGCCTCGCTTTTTGTTATGTATAAATTTATATATAGGTCTGAAACGAATATAATCTATGTATGGGTTAAGCTCGAATCCGTGTAATTTTCAAGTCTTAGGATGTATATATAGGGTGTCACCCCCGAGAGCGAAGCCGCTACGCCCGCGTTTATACCCTTTTGTTTCCAAACCCGAGATTGCGTTAAGCCTAACGAGAGGTGAGATCGAGTGTGATGAGCTAATCCGGCGCAGCGAGATTACGTCGCGGCGCGAGGCGTTGCGTCGCATACACATACACATTATTATTATTATTACGTCGAGAAAGTGATATCGAATCTGAGTCGAAAAAAACGATCCTGTAAGGGATCGTTTTTTACGCATTCCGACGTTGCGTTCCGCCGTGGCCGCGCCTTCGCATCCGGTTTTGACGCTGACGTTGAGAGCCAGCCCGCCTCCGACTCCGAGCTTATCATATCGTGTTAAAATTTGGAGGTGTTAGATGATGAGGTAACCTCCGTGTATACGAAGTTACGTTTAAGGGTCCCCCCCGATGGGGGGACCTACCCCCTCAAAATAAATATGCACGAGAAGTTGAATTTGGTGAGCAGGATTCAGAGTTGAGTTCATCTAGGAAAATTAGTATGGAATTCAAGGAGTTGCTCCGCACCGCGTGCTGACCACTGCGGTGCTTATTAAGTAAACATTCGTATAACAACATATTGGTGTCTTTATATATGTTATATGGATCTGTAGATTTCAAAAATAATGTTTCATAACCATCAAGAAAAAATAAATCAATAAATAAATAAATAAATAAATAAAATTTCTTATTTTTTTTTTGTTTTATAACTTACAAATTTACGTTTTTACATACCCTAAAGCAGTAAATCAGTAAATCAAACCACTATCCAACATCCCTCCTGTCCATTTGTGATCTATTGATCTATTGATCTATTGAATCTATTGATTCAAGTCAAATATTTTACTAAAATTGTAACGTTTACATACCCTAAAATCAGTAAATCATCACTAAATCAAGCAACCCAGCCATCCCTCCTGTCCATTGATCTATCGATCTATGATCTATTGATTATTGATTAGAGCGTCAAATTTTTACCTAAATTTTAACTTTACATACCCTAAAGCAAAATCACTAAATCAAACCACTATCCAGCCTCCCTCCTGACCATCTTGTATATTGATCTATATCTATTGATCTATTGATTAAGGTCAAATTTTTTACTAAAATTGTAACGTTTTACATACCCTAAATCAGTAAATCACTAAATCAAGCAACCCAACCATCCCTCCTGTCCATTTGTGATCTATTGATCTATTGATCTATTGATCTATTGATCTATTGATTAAGGTCAAATTTTTACTAAATTTGTAATCGTTTGTACATACCCTAAAGCAGTAACAAATCATTAAATCAAACCACTATCCAGCTAGCATCCTGCTACCCTCTGTCTATGATCTATGGGATCTATTGATCTATTGATCTATTGATCTATTGATTAAGGTCAAATTTTTTACTAAAATTGTAACGTTTTACATACCCTAAATCAGTAAATCAGTAAATCAAGCCACCCACCCATCCCTCCTCTCCATTCGTGATCTATTGATCTATTGATCTATTGATCATTGATCTATTGATTAAGGTCAAATTTTTACTAAATTTGTAACGTTTACATACCCTAAATCAGTAAAGTCAGTAAATCAAACCATCCATCAAAACCATCCTCCTTGACCAGTCTGTATCTAAAATCTATTGATATTCAATTCACATTTTGAGTATTCATTTTGAATAAACATAACATTAAAATCAAGCTCTTTATACAAAGATCAATCAATATATTTTGACGTAACAAAGTTTTCACACTAATAAAGCAACATAGCATCAAACTGAACTAAGAAAAATAATGTACAAAGACAAACCTAACACACTTTAAGCAGGAATAAACTGTTAACATTAACAAAGTTCCACACTTAACACCAGTAAAGCGACTAATATGGTATGCAAAACGTAACCTAATCTTACTTTTTCAAGCATAACTCCAACATATTAACATTAATCTTACACTCACAGTAACATTTAACTAAAATTTCTCACAACATTGGTTAATTATCATACAGACCAGCGAAAGATGCTAACATAATAAAGTTTCCCAATTAATAAAGCTAACAAGCATCAACTGAACAAAGAAAATAATGCCCAAAGACAAACATAACACATCTTAAGCAGGAATAAGCAGTCAACATTAACAAAGTTCCACCACTTCAACACCACGTAAAGCAACAAACATGGTATGCAAAACGTAACTTATTCCTTACTTTTCAAGCATAACTCTAACATATTAACGTCAATTTTTACACTAAACACAGTAACATTTAACTAAAATTTCATCACAACATTGGTTAATGATCATACAGAGCAGCGAAAGTATGTCAACGTAACAAAGTTTTCACACTAATTAAAGCAACATAGCTAAACATTGAACAAGAAAATAATGCCCAAAACAAACCATCCAACTACCCACAAATAACTGTAACATAACAAAATCCACACTCAAAAACCAGTAAAGCTTCACTAACATGGCATGCAAAACGTAACCTAATCTAATTTTTTTAATAATAATCTCACATAATTAAGCAATTTTGCCTAACACAGTAACATTTGAACTAAAACTCACAACATTGGTTATATACTGCATCAACGAATCTACTACAACAAACAGTGTCTTCCATTAATAAAGCTAACATAGCATCATATGAACTAGGGAAAATAATTGACAAACACAAAACCTAACAATCTTACGCCCAATTAACTGTAACATTAACAAAGTTCCACACTTAATATCAGTAAGAGTTCGCTATCATTTCATTACAAAACGTTTCTCATCAAACTTTTTTCCAAGCATATTTATAGCAGTATTAATGTTGATCTTACATTACACAAGTAACATTTATTCAAAAAATGGTCATAACCATAAAACCTAACCTCATAAACCTAACGAGTAAATCGAATAAAGTAAAAGTTTTTAGACTTATCTCTTTTTTAGACTTCGCCTCCTTTCAGAAAATACCAACACTAAACATGAAAAATGATTTTACGCCTTAACTATTTGCATAAAGTGTTGCAATACTTATTATATTTGACCCTCTGGCAGGAAACATCAATTGTAGCAGGTATCCATCCGGTTGACGATAAAATTTTAGTGACACAACGTTGAATAACGAAGCTACTCTGAGATTATCAACAACGACACGTAGATGCGGGAGATGTCATGTACAGTACAGTGAAAAATGTCCTACTGAAGAAAATCGTAAGCGTAAACAACCCTTATAGGAAATGAGATTCTTTCTTTCACCCAATCAGAAGAAGGTAAACAAGAAACGACGTACGAATGAACCATATCAGTTCAAAAGGATATATATTCCTTCGACAACAACAACAACAACACAACAACAACAACAACAACAATAACTACAACAAATAAGTTCTCTGGATACTAACCAATGAATATAAGCTAACTAACATTGTTTCACATTAATAAAGCTACATAGCATACCAAAGCTAGAAAAAATGATACAACGACAATCTAACACAACTTAAACACGAAGAAACTGTTAACATTAACAAAGTTCACACTTAACACCACTGTAAAGTAACTGACATTGCATACAAAACGTAACCTATTCATACTTTTACCAAACATATCTCCAACATATTAACGTTAATTTTTACATTGACACAGAAGTATTTAGCAAGAATTATCATAACCTTGAACAAGGAATATTTAATTATCATACAGAGCAGTGAAAGTGCTAACGTAAAAAAGTTTCCACATTAATAAAGCTACTAACCGGGAAACTAAGAAATGATATTACAATGACAAACCCAACAACACCATATTCACGTAATAAATCACTAACATTAACAAACTTTCGCAGTTAAAAACAGTAAAGTACATAACACTTCGGCCAAAACGATTACCTATTCACACTTTTTCAGACATATCTCAACATACCAATGTTAATTTTTACATTAACATCGTAATATTTAACAAAAGTTTAGCATAAACCTGTCTAATCATCATACTGACAAAGAATATAATGCTGATGTAACAAATGTTTTACATCACTTAACATTTAACAAAAAATTTCATCATAACCTCGTCTAGATATATCATAATCCCAGCGAATAATCGCAACAAACAAAGTTTAACCAAACATAACAAAAAATAACAAAATTTTATCCTAACATAACATAAAAATAAGTTCTTTGAGTAAAATATTACAGTAAAACGTAATAATTTACTGATTTTAACATTAATCACCCCGAAGGGGTGTAAGCGGGCTTTACCCCTCCGAAGGAGGGATAAGGCCCTCAGCCCCTTCGTGAGCCAAAGCCCGCTACACCCCTATCGGGTGATCCGACTCGCAGATTCACACCCTTTCAAGGGCCAGTCCCCCCTGTTCTCTCGGAGGTAATGTGTTGCTTTAGATACTCTTGGTTAATGAAAACTGTTTATTCGTAAGCTAAGTACGTTATGTTAAATATTACTATGACAATGTGGAAATACCACTGATTTGTTAGAGAAATGACGAGTTTTTGTAAGATATTACTGTGTTAACTGACGATGATGTGTTAGAAACGTGAACCTAGGTTAAGTTTTTGTTGAATAATGTTAGGTTTGCCCTAGACTTTTGCTAATGTCTACGTTTATTCACAGGTCAAATGATGTTATACTCAAACGAGTCACTTGATGAAGAGATGTCATCCATAGTTCATGATGGGTGCATCTTTATAGTTCGTCACTTTGTAAGGATTTGTTTAATTAATACGGCTTTACCTGTTAGCTAATATGCCCGAAAGTGGAACATATCATATAGTGTATGATTGTTAGCTAGTTTACCTTGTCAGTAGGTGTAATTTGCAGGATTTAGCTATTATTCAACGCCAGGTAGTTAGGTTGCATGTACATTATTATTTCCTAGTTGCGGTTATATTTTAGCTTTATTGATGCTAAAAACTTTGTTGGTTAAATATATTCGTAGTTTAGTATATAAAGAACATATTTTTATGTTATGTTGTACAAAATATGACTTAAATATGACTTGAATCAAAAGCTCAATAGATCACAGGCGGGTGGGACGGTTAGGGGACTGGAGGGTAGTTTGATTACTGATTACTGATTTACTGCTTTAAAATCAGTAAATTATTACGTTTACTATATTTTATTCAAGAACTTATTTTTATGTTATTGGAAAAAATTTTGTTATTTTTTGTTAGGTTTGGTTAAAACTTTGTTATGTTTGCGATTAATTCGCTGGCGATTATGTATTTAGACGAGGTTATGATTAATTTTTTGTTAAAATGTACGAAGTTGATGTAAAACATTGTACATCGTATATTCTCTGTCAGTATGATGATTAGACGGGTTTTTTGCTAAACTTTTGTTAAATATTACATGTTAATGTAAATAACATTGATATGTCAGATATATGCTTTAAAAAGTCTGAACTAGGTAACGTTTTGTACGAAGTGTTAGGTACTTACTGTTGTTAAGTGCGAAAGTTTGTTAAGTAGTTATTTATTCGTTGCATATGTGTTTGGTTGTCATGTACATTATTCTAGTTCCGCGTTATGTTATTTAGCTTTATTAATGTGGAAACTTTGTTACGTTAGCATACTGTCGTCTGCTCTGTATGATAATTAAACAAGGTTATGATAAATTCTTGCTAAATATTACTGTGTCAATAAAATAACGTTAATATGTTGGAGATATGTTTGTAAAAGTATGAATTAGCTTACTGTTTTGTATGCAATAGTCAGTTACTTACAGGGTTAAGTGTGAACTTTTTACATGTTTACAGTTCTCCGTGTTTAAGTTGTGTTAGATTCTGTCGTTACATCTATTTTCTTAGCTTGGTAATCAGTTAGCTTTTGTAATAGTGAAAACAATTTACGTTAGCATATATTCATCTGGTATAGTATCCAAAGAATTATCTTTGTACTATTTATTTGTTCTTTTGTTGTGTTGTTGTGTTGTCAACGAGAATATATATACCCTTTTTGAACAGATATTGTTCATTCGTACGTCGTATTCTTGTATTACTTTCTTCTGATTGGGTGAAAAGAAGAAGAAATCTTCATTACCTATAAGGCGTTGTTTACGCTTCGATTTCCTTCCGTAGGACATTTTTTTCACTGTACTGTACGGATGACATCTTCCCGCATCCCCACGTGTTTTAATATCTTCATCGAGAGCTCTTGATTCCCAACTGTGTGATCACTTAAAATGTTTATCGTCAAAACCGGATGGATACTGCTACATTGGATGTATTCTGCAGAGGGTTAAATATAAGTATTGCATCACTTTATGCAAATAGTTAAGGCTTAAATCATTTTTCATGTTTAGAGTTCGCGTATTTTCGAAAGGAGGCGGATGTCTAAAAAGAATAAGTCTAAAAAACTTACTTTATTCGTATACTCGTTAGGTATTATTGATGGTTAGGTATGGTCTATGACACATTTTTTGATAAATGTTACTGTGTCAATTTAAGATTAACATAATACTTGCAGAAATATGCTCTGGAAAAAGTATGAAGAGTTACGTTTTGTAGTATAGTTAGTTACTTTACTGATATTTATCAGTGTACAACTTTGCTAATGTTAACAGTTTATTAGGCCGTAAGATGTGTTAGTTTGTCGTTGTACATTATTTTCCTAGGTCATATGATGCTATGTTAGCTTTATTAATGTGAAGACACTGTATGTTAGAGTTTATTCGTTGATCAGTATATAAAGAATTTTATGATAAATTTTGTTAAATGTTACTGTGTTAGTTTAAGATTAATGTTAAATTTAGAGTATGCTTGAAAAAGTGAGATAGGTTACGTTTTGCATGCCATGTTAGTTGCTTTACTGGTTTTGAGTGGAACTTTGTTAATGTAACAGTTTATTCGTGTGTAATTTGTGGTTTGTCTTTGGGATTATTTCCTTAGTTCATGTAACGATATGTTAGCTTTATGTGAAAACTTTGTTACGTTGACATACTTTCGCTGCTCTGTATGATAATTAACCAATTTTGTTGTGAGAAGTTTTAGTTAAATTTACAGTCGTTAGTGTAAGCATTAACGTTAATATTTATGAGTTATGCCTTGAAAAAGTAGAAAAGTTACTTTGCATTACCATGCTTAGTTGCGACTGTGTTAATGTGAACTTTGTTAATGTTGACTGCTTATTCCTGCTTAAGAGGTGTATGTTTGTCTTTGGCATTATTTTCTTAGTTCAGTTATTGTTTATGTAGGCTTTATTAATTGTAAACTTCTATTATTTAGCATACTTCGCTTCTGTATTGTATAATAACCAATGTGTGAAAATTTTAGTTAAATGTTACTTTGTTAGTGTAAGATTAATGATATGTTAGAGTTATGCTTGAAAAGTAAGATTAGGTTACGTTTTGCATACCATATGTAGTCGCTTTACTGCCGTTTTAATGTGGAACTTTGCTTAATTGTTAACATTTATTCCTGCTTAAGAATGTTCTTATGTTTGTCTTTGGAATTAATTTCTAGTTCAATTGATGCATGTTACTTTATAGGTGATAAACCTTTTGTTACGTTGACATTATGATTGATCTTTGTATAAAGAATTGGTTTTTATGTTATGTTTAAAAAGATACTCAAAAGGACTTAATCAATAGATCATTAGATCACAACTGGTCAGGAGGATGGTTTGATGATGGTTGATTTACTGATTACTGATTTAGGTATTAACTTAAAATTTAGTAAAAATCTTGACCTTAATCAATTAGACATGATCAATAGATCTACGAATGAAGAGGAGGGATGCGTGGTTGCTTGATATGATTTACTGATTTGGTATGTAAAACTTACAATTTTAGTAAAAAATTTTTTATGACCTTAATCAATTAGATCATAGATAATAATCAATAGATCCATAATCACAAACTGTCAAGAGCTGTGATAGTGGTTTGATTTAGTGATTTTACTGCCTTAGGGTATGTAAAACGTTACCATATTTTAGTTAAAATTTGACCTTAATCATAGATCAATAGATCATAGAATTACAAGATGGACAGGCGGGATGTATTGGTTGCTTATTTAGGATTTACTGATTTAGGATGTAAACTTTACAATTTAGTAAAAAATGACCTTAATCAATAGATCAATAGATCAATAATCATAGATCACAACTGCTCAGGAGGGAGGTCGGATAGTGGTTTGATTTAGTGATTTATTGCTTTAGGGTATGTAAAACGTACAATTTTAGAAAAAATATTACCTTAATCAATAGATCAAAGATCAATAGTATCAATAGATCACAATGGACAGGAGGATGGCGATGGTTCTTATTTAGTGAATTACTGATTAGGTAGTAAAACGTTACAATTTAGTAAAAATTGACCTTAATCAATTAATCATAATCAATTAGATCAATAGTCCACAAAGACAGAGGATGTTGGATATGTTTTGATTTACTGATTTTACTGCTTTGGTATTAAAAACGTAAATTTGTAGTTATAACAAAAAAAATAAGAAAATTTATTATTTATTATTTATTATGATTATTTTTTTCTGCTGGTCTTGAAACCATTATTTTTGAAATCTACAGATCCAATAACATAATAAAGACACCAATATGTTTTATACGAATGTTTATTATACTAAGCGCCGCAGTGGCTTCCAGCACCGGTGCGGAGCCAACTCCTTGAATTCTAATACTAACTCTTTCTAGAAACTCAAACTCTTGATCCTCCACCAAATTTCAACTTTCTACGTCAATTATTTAATGTTTGAAGGGGGTAGGTCCCCCGGGGGGGGACCCATTCAAACTAACTTCGTATACACCGGGTTACCTCATATCTAAACCATCCCCCAATTTTAACACGATATGCATAAGCTCGGAGTCGGAGGCGGGCTGGCTCTCAACGTCAGCGTCAAAACCGAGGCGAAGCGCGGCCACGCCGGAACGCAACGTGGAATGCAAAAAACGATCCATTACAGGGATCGCTTTTCGACTCAGATTCGATTTCCATCTTGCGACAATAATATAATAATTGTATGTGTATGAGGCACGCACGCGCTCGCGCCTGACGTAATCTCGCTGCGCCGAATTACGTAATCACCACTCGATCTCACCTCTCTGCTTAACGCAATCTCGGGTTTGGTGGAAAGCCAAAAGGGTATAACGCGGCCGTACGGCTTCGCGGGGGTGACCCCCCTCTATATACATCCTACAGACTTGAAAATTACACGATTCGAGCTTAACCCATATATAGATTATATTCCAAGTTTCAGACCTATATCTCTATTCCTTCAATCGAAAAGGGTGCAGTGGTCAAATGACGGATACTATATATATATATATATAATATATATAATATATATATATATATATATATATTATATATAAATATATATATATATATATATATATATATTTATATATATATATATATATATATATATATATAACAATCTACTAAATAATTTTTTATATTTATGTGTAAATGTGTGCTTAAATTACAAGTTTTTTTGTGTTTGTTTTTTAATCGTTTGCATGCATTCAAACACATTATCTAATTAAAACGAAATAGCAACTCTCTTAGATCGCAATATTAAAAAATCGATTAACTTTTCTAAAATATCGATATCTGATAGGATTACCCTCAAACGGACTATTACCCTACCCTTATTTCTGTATCATTATTCATTAGACGGACGCAAAGAGTGTTAATTGTAAAAACCCTTTGGTTAATTAATTAAGACACCAAGGTGAAGAAAAATCAGATCCGTTCCTTTTCCATCCGAATGAATGCAGGTTGAGGAGAGAGGATCCTAGTCACAAACAGAGGTATCCTTCAGTTTCCGGTGAACCCTTCTTGACCCACCTTAACCGCAAAATACGAAAAGTATATTATTTTAAAGACTTCATCTGTGATTGAGGCGAGTACAAAATTAT
>JABUQX010012831.1:0-14551 GCA_015478945.1 Trachelipus rathkii | reverse complement strand
GGGTTTTTGATTATGAATATCAAGTTCGACACCCTTTTCTTTAAATGCCTTGTCCCCAAACTCTTTAAAGTTTTTCATTCTAATAACAGGATAGCTTTCGTGAATATTATTTGGTGGTCTGATGCTATCTGTTTTTACTTTTTAAGATCGGTTTACATTATCCTTAAAATAAAAAACTCCTTCCTCTAAACACCAAACTTCGAATATTTTTTAATTATTTCGTTACCCCATCTCTAATGCTTACTGAAATTTCAGGTGTTGTGTTATACACCTTTTCCAATAGCCACTGCGTTTCATTCTTATTCATCGATTGATTGGCACCAATTTTCTTCAACACATTTTTCACCACAGGGTGGAAATATTAATTTATTTTTGGCTTTCGTTTCTAGCATGAGGACGGATGTTATTAGTCTTAGTAGTTGAAGAAAGAAGCTTGATCGTAAGCTGCCACCCGAATATCTATTCTGAATATCATCTTAAAATGATTCCAATGTCTCTGGGCTACCTTATCACCCTAATTAGTTTTCCTGGCAGCGGGGGGCACAAGAGGGCCGGTACTTCATTCGGTTTCTGAACATTAGGATAAAGCGATGTATTTAGTCTAAATACATGAGGTCTCTGTCCTTTAGTTGCGAGGGTAGTAATGTACGATATGGTTTCAGGTTTGCGACCTCCAAACAATGAATTTCTTTATGAGTGTTGTCTTAACAACATCCATTGCCTAAAGACGTTGGAACCATAGTCCGCCTATGCTTATGTTTTCATTGGTATTGATCAGGATCTTGAATGAATTGGGTCTTTTGTACCTTTCATTCACATTTTCCTCAGACAACGTACTACAATTAAAGCCCGTTCTTTTATACCTATCTCTCTATGTTCCATGGTGGAGGATTGTATGCGGAGTCAACAGCCGATACGCTAGTGCAAGCATCCCCTTTTTCCTTTATTACTCTTTATGTCCATGCCATGCACTAACCACTGATATAGGAAGGCAGTTTTCAACTCCTTTTACCATAACCAACCCCATCGGGTAAACCACTTGTCCTTTAATTTTGAACCCTTTCTCTCCACCGTTTCGAGGGAATATTGTATGTCTAATATTGTTCAATTTTTCCTGAATACAAGAGCCACGCGAAATTGTTTCAAGTGATAAAAAAGGGTCGTTATGGCAAAAATTGTCCCTGGAATGTAATTTTTCCACTCATTCATTGAACACTTTTTATAAAGTGTTTAACAGCATAAAGATTGCAATTGTTGGTTGTGTTGTTATCTAGACATTCTATATCAAATTCTTTAATGAAGATACCTCGCACACTTCTTCAAAAACATTTTCTTAGTCTATTATTATAACATCTTGGGCACAATACGTTTCACATTCTTCCAAAAATATTGTATTCTTTACCTATAAACTATTATAGTACTCTTCAAATTCATAGCTTCTTCATCTGTTGAACATTGGAATTTTTTCTTACTTTCGAAGATTCTTTCAGGAATAGCGGTCTTATAATTCAATGTATCTTCATTTGTTTTAAAAATGGTATATGGAAATAAGAAAACCCTTGGGAATCTCGTCTTTTTCGCTTGACACCCATGCACTTGAGGCATGCCTTTTTCAATGCACCATGCGTGTGAAGAGCAATGTATCCCTGAAAGGACTACTATTTCCATTCGATCCCATTGAAATTATGTTATTAAACCTCTTTTATAGGACTTCTAGCTGATAGAAATCTGGAACTTGGAGGTATCCATGATGTACACTTCATGACTTGCTAATCTACCGTACCAAAGTTTTAACCAAACATAACATAAAAATAACAAGATTTTATATATAAAATAACACAAATAAGTTCTTTATATCTAACATCGAATATATGGTGTATCATAACAAAGTTGTACATTAATAAACTAACATTAACATTAACCTGAACTAAGATATTTAATTTACAACGACAAAACCTAAACATCATTACGTCTAATTATAAACTTACTTTACAATTAACAAATTTCTGCACTTACAACAGGTAAAGTTTCTAACACATCGTACCAAAGTGTGTTATCCGTTGTCTAGTCAGTGATATTCATTACTATTTTTCCTGCAGTATCACGAACATGATTATCGTCTAAGCAAATTTTCATCGTATTATGCTTAAATTTTACCCATATTTAAACTCTCGTGTCATTGCATTTAACAAAAAATTAGCAAGTAACCCAGTTGTCTAATCATCATTACAACAACGAATATATTCTAAACGCGTACCAAATTTTTTACTCAACTTCGTAAACTAAGCAACAATATTAACCAAAATACTTATTCATCATAACCTTCGTCTAAATTTATCGTAATCCCCAACTTATTAATTAGCATCATAGACAAAGTTTTAAGGTTCTAACTTCTCTCATATAGATAAAAAAATAAAATATATTACCCTGACACATCACCAAAAAATAAAGCATTGGATTATTATAATTACTAACCATTAGGTCAATATATATGATATAACAATATACAAAAGTTTTATACTTTAGTGATAAAGGCTAACATAACATAATACAACTGATTACTACAAAGTCATAATGTACACCGGCATAGCTCTAATTCTCATACGGTCGCGAATAAACTTACTAACATTAACAAATTTGTGCAGTCTTTTAAACATACTTAAGTAAACCATAGAACTCTTTACAGTAAGTCTTGGCGTAAACACCTATTCACAACTTTCAAGTTGTATCGTCTAGCATTTCTATGAACCTGTTCAACAGTCTTAATTTTCTACCTATATACTGACATTTTCTGCGCAATCTCATTTTTATAACACAGCTCAACTCATCCAATGTGGCCATACTAACCTCTAATAGTTACATACAGATCAACGAAAGTATGCTAACGTACTAACATTCTATTATTTTTTCTTCTTCCTTTTATCATTGTATCCATTATGTTCCTGGTATTTTTTTCTTTTATCATATCAGCTTACTTAATCTTTCAAACATAAAATTCATCATTAGACCTCCTCGCTCTCAGATATCATCTATAATCCCAAGTCGAACTAATGATTTGCAATCATATCAAAAGTTTATTAACCAAACACCGGATCAGTTTCTTTCTTTCTTTTTAATTTTCTTTTTCATGTCAGCATAGTATGATTATTCGTTTCTTTAGGCACGTATTTTCTTTACATTATAGAACAAAAGGGGCTTTTGTACACAGTTTCGTGTTTGGAAAATACGCGTATGTATTCAAGCCTTTTATTTGTTTTAAGCAGAGTTTTGCAAATCTTTATTTTACTGTGCAACCGTATTATATCCTGATGTTTTTTTTAAATAACAAGAATTCTAAACTATTAATAACATAAAAAATATATCAACAAAATTTTATATTAGTAACCCCCTAACTTTAAAACTTTTACAGTTGTGTGTTGAGAATGTTGAAAAATGTCACCGTTATTTATGGTATTACTATTATATTCGGGATAGTAGTTATTAGAACTTTTGTCTGACACCAGTCCTTTTTCATTATAATCTCAATAAATATAGTTCCTCACAGTCTATAATATTTATGATATTGCGCTATTAGATATATATATTAACTTAATATATGATAAAAAATATATATATATAGTTTATGTATATTAATATATGTAACAATTACAAGTTGCAAAATAGTATAGTAATGAATTTATACATATCAGTATTTCATGTTTAAACGCCTTATGCTTTCTTTTATAGTTGATAGTATATATACTATTTCTCAAAACTATTATTTAATTTTATATATAAACTAATTATCATTCTTGACTATATAATGACTAATTAGTATATGATTTACTCATCTCAAATCTATGTATTCCTATAAATAATGTATTAACTTAAAGTGAAAATCATTCTTTCATGTTTTATACTGGCAAGTCTGGAAAAAGTCTTTCACTATAATATAATGATATTTTATTTACTCCTATTAAATTAAGTCGGATTGAAGAGATTAAAAGAGTTATAGATACTACTTAATACGGCTATTTTTACGTATATATTCTCTTATTTTCTCAAATCATAGTTATCATATGATTAAGGTAATACGTTGATATTTTCCATTCCAATCAATTTGTAGCATTAACTTAAATTAAGAGATCGTTTATACGAAGCCTCATAAACGATATATATATATAATTAGTTAAACATGACAACATTTGCTCTACACATTCCCGGTTATTTTTTCCATTTACAACAGCGATGAACCAATTCTAGTTTAATTTTTGAAAAGTACATAATTGCCTCACGACTTACAAATTTTGTGCTATTTTATGTTATGTCCTCTTGTTCGTTCTAAGAACTTTGTTATGAACGTATTTTGATTACTGACAATTATCGTTTGGAACGATGTTTGAAACTAGAGTGTCTTGTCTGCTCGCGGAATGACCGCTATTTTATGCAATTTAAGACATGTGAACAGACTATCATGTTCCTGTTTATATTTTTGTGTAAACTATAATACTTCCTACAACGAATTTCAAAATCTTTAAAAAGGTTACATACGTTTTTGAATTATTTAGGTACACTTTTTTCCTCAGAAAACTACTTGAAATATTGTAGTAGATTCAGTCTTGCCAAGGTCGGTCTTATGCCTGATCATTCTATTTCATCCTTTGCTAAAATCTCACTTGCCACATATGTATGTTATCTGACATATTATACCACCACATTACGCATTGTCAACATGAGTCGTAGAGGATATGCTTTACTTGAAATAAAGATATTTCCAGGTCAGAGTAATAGGTGTGCAGCTCTGTATCATCAACCAAACGTGATAAGTTACGCTATCCAACCCTCATACGAAACTCTGCTTTGTTCAGGTCTTTTAGCTTTAGTGTCTGTTAAGTGTGCATATAATATATATGTCATGTTATCAAATGAATCGTTTAGCTAGACTTATAATATCCCGTCTCCAACGTAGATGGTGTCGTTTCAAGATCTTTTAGGGTTTCCATGGATAGATAGTTTGTACCTATCTCATCAATTAACTATTCTTAGTTCTAACTTGTCTATGTATATAGTATATCGGTTTCGCATTATTTAGACATCTTTAAGTTTACTATAAACTTATGTGAGATGTATATGTGGTGCCATCCACCATATTTCGTATGTGCTGTTATAGATTGTCTTTCTCTTTGCTTATTAGATTAGGGTTAGTTTAATCTCATAAATACTAACTGATTATTGGGACTAACCTGGAATTGAAATAGTCTCGGTATTTTAAGTGTTCAGGAGTAAAATATTTGTTTATTATTGATTTATACTATTATATGACGTAAGTATTGTTTAGATATCAAAAACTTTGATTTTCATGCATATTTAGGTCATAGCATTGCAATTATTCTTGGGTATACCAATAAGTATGAATTTAGTGTATTTATATTTAGTAAGACGCGGTTATGATGAATTTTTGTTAAGATATTACGAAGGGTACGGATGTTCTCTGAAAAATAAAATTTCTACGTATATTTAAATACTAGTATTTAGTCCACACAAACAATCTAATTCGACTAATACCATTTATTACAACGGTGTCTGTATGTATGATATAAGCTGGGTTATGCTAACTAGATATACGATGCTTAAACTAAGTGACGCGATGTTAATGTAAACATAACTAGATGTTGCGCAAACTATGATTGGAAATTGTATAAGACCATTAGTGAAAAGAACGTTTATTAAATGTTGCAATCGCGTTTGATCTGAACAAGACGTTATCGACTTATTTAGACACGATGTTGGTCAGTTATTATGGATAAATTTCCCTTCTACTTCCTTTATTTAATTAATAATATTAATATAAAATTTGTTGTTTACGACAAAATTGAAGTACTTTATTTTCAACAAATATGCAATAATTAAATAATTTATTTAAAGAAAAGTTGTATGTATTTCTATTATACATGTCTATGGTATTTAATTACAATGTTAGCTGTATTGCAATATAACCAAACATAACTTTTGTTATTAATATGAATACCATAATTAGATAATTAATGTTTTAATATAAGAATCTTATTTTAATGGCTTTATTATATGTTACAGTAGATAAAAATTTGTATTTATTATTTATATGTTTATATAGTTTGGTTTAAACTATTGGTTACAGTTAGTACAATATATTGTGTTAGTACTGTATGATGATTGATCAGGTACTAGGTATATAGATTAATAATTGTTGTTAAATATTTACATATATATATGTATTATATTAGTGTGTTTCATATATAATTATGTTATATAATTATGTTAGATATAGATTATGTGACTTGTGATAAATAAAGTTATTAATGGTAAAGGCTTTAACGCTTTTGTATTAGTGTAAAGTTAGTTTAACTTTACTTGGCTGTTTTTAAGTGTAGTTGGATAAACCTTTGTTAATGTTTAACAGTTTAATTAGTGTGAATATCATAGTTATAATATTGGCTTTGTATAGGTTTTGTCTAAATTTGTTACATAATAAATTAATCTTAAATGGAATATACAAGGTAAATATATGTTCATGTTAGCTATTTATTAATGCTAAAGACCTTTGTAGATACTATAGTGATACCAATATATTTTCTCGATTGGAAAAATAAGATCCTCGATTGAGTGTATTTATAAATGAAACTATTATTATATTAGTAAAGTGACAGTTTAAGTTTAACTCGGAAATGAAATGAATGAAGGGATAACAGTACTGAATCAATAGATCAATAGCTAAATCAATAAGAGGTACGTCTTAACGAGTGTGGTGGAGTGGTTGGGGTTAGAGATCATAAGAGCTCGTTGTTTTAGTATTGGTAAGATATTGAATCCATATATCCTCGAGATAGTTCGTTTTACTGATTTTCAGCTGACATTTTTATTTTTTATAATATCCACACTCAGCTTTATACTTCATCAAATACTTACTTACAGCAATGTTAGCCATGTATTAACTCTTCATCTGTCATAAGTAGAATTACTAGCTGTTTTGCCTAAGATGTTATTGTTGACAATATCACTCCTATGTTATATTGTTGTGTTCAGTTATCGTTGTGTGTATATATCTGTATTAGATATATAACATTCACACGCGGTTTGAGATAAAATTGTGATTCACTCAATTTATATGAAATAACTTGATTCGTCGATTGTAAAATTACTTAATGTTAGAGATATTGTGCATGTGGGAACAACACGATTAAATGAATAAGAGTTTATTCTTTTTTGTATGTCTTAGTATTCGGTTAAGTGTTACTATTTACTTGTTGCTTTGTAAGAATAGTGAGGACGACGTGGCTCTAGATGATTAGAAATGAAGTGTTAAAGCATGAAATATTTATTTGCTAGTGGTCTGTGTTACTAGCTTTGTGTCTGTAATGTGTTATTTGTCCGGTTTGATAACTGTGTGTAGTGTTGTTTTCTGTGTATGGTTGCACTATTGATGGTCTGATTTCGTTTAGACTTTATTAATTGTGAAAAACATATGTTTATGTTGTCTGTTGTGATAGCATTGTGATGTTCGTGTGTTGCTGTGCCATTAGTAGTATTTATATCATATAGTATCAATCCTCCGTTACAGTCCTAAGTGTAGTTATGCTGGTGAGATATTGGAATAATAAGGAAAAAAAATCTATCAAAAACTGTAAACTTCCATGTTATGTTGGTGGTATAAATGTAAATTAATCTCAATGCTGATATAGTTTGTTAATGTTAGATGAATATTGTGTTTTTAGGAAAAAGGTTATGTGATATGGCTTATGCGTTTATGTGGTTTACATGCTCTTTGTATTGTAAAGTTAGTTGACTTTTATGTTTAACACTTTGGTTGTACTTTTTGTGTTATGGAAATGTGTGGGTTAATTGGGTTAACAGTTTGTTTTTATTAGTGAATGGTTTAGCTGTTAGTTTATTCGTGTTATAGTTGACTTGCTGGTGTTTTAGTGCCTTGTATGTCGTTTTATATTATTTTCTTAGTTCAGTATATGATGCACATTTATATTGATTAGCGTTCTAGTAATTGTGGAAAAAAGATTGTGTTTATGAGTTCAGCATATATTGATTCGTTTGGCTTAGTTTTTATAAATATAAGTAAGTGTGTGTGTGTGATGAACTTATGTGTTTTCTAGTTTCGCTCGAAATTAGTATACCTTCTAGTATCGTTTCATATTCTTGCTATAAAGAACTTGATTTTATGTTGATAGTGGTTATATGTAAACTTAACTCTTGATGCTTATATTGCCTAAAGAGTATGTGTCAATATGCAATCGAAAGGTAATGTGGTGAGAGTTGATAGAACAATGATGTAATCCAAGTTTGATCAATTTAAGTTAACATGTCAACAGTTTACATATGGGGGGAATGTGGATGGGTGGGAACTTTGTTAATGCTACCAGTTTATTAGTGCGTAAGCTATGTTAGGTTTTCCGTTTTGGTACGTATGTATTGGTGTGTTTCGTTCATATTGATGCTATTGTTATCTTACTTGCATTTTACTGATTTAATTTGTGATACGATTGTGGTATTGTGTTCAAAATATATATGTTATAAATTTTGTTTAAGTGATAAACATAAAAGGAATAAGTGAATTTTTTATAAAAACAAAATGTTTAAAGAAATACAATAATAACAACTACGATTGAGATATAAAGTTTTGCGATGTAAGTACAAGTATGAAGTATGGTATTAACTTACGAAAAATGCTATCGTATGAACTATTGAAGATTCAGATAGTTATTAATGGTAAATCATATAACATAGAGTATGTTAATCGCAAAGATTGCTGTTTGAAAAAGTAATCAATTTAGATGTAACTAGTGTGGTACTCGCTTTTGTACGATCGTGTGTTAGTGTATACTCTCTAACGGTTGCTCAGTAAGTGTGCTGGAGTAACGCGCATAGATGCCCAAGTGTTAATGTATTTTTAGGAGTGAGCGTTTGTGGTCATATATATTAATATTTTGATTTCAATATATATATGTGTAATTTACTGATTGTCTGCTTTAGGGTATGTAAAAAATGCAAATTTTTCTTAAGTTAATAAACATAAAAAAGAATAAATTTTTTTGTGTAGTGATAGAACGATAGTAAGTGTGTTTAAAGAACAATGCTAGATACAAAATGATAGTAGGAATATAGATAGATGTGTTTTCAGTCATTTATTTAGACAAATAGATATGCAGCAAATGGTAGATCAATAGATCATAAGCAGATGGATGGGTAGGGGTGTGAGGCGTGAACTGTGAGGGCAGTTTGATTAACTGATTTACTTGAGTGGTATGGTCTTTATGATCTTTGGTTTTGCTTTAATAATCATTTACGGGCGTGTTAATGTTTGCAATAGCTTGTGTGTAAAAAACGTAAAATTGATATTAATAAAATAGAATAATTAATAAAACTCTAAGATATTTCAGTTCATGCTAATCATGTAGACCGAGAAGAAAAGCAATAACTTTTAGTATATATATAATATAATTAAGAGAAATTTTCTTACGGAATGTGTGGTAATCATTAGATCAAGTTAGATCAGATAGCTTAAAAGTGATTCGAGTAGATACGTTAACACGAGCGTCATCGAATTGGGCTAATTGTAACTCGCAAAAATCCAATTCGTAAGTGGATTCAGTGGTGTGCACTAGACGAGCTCTGTATTTGAGATCGTTTCACGTTGCTAGAACCTACTAGTTATGCTTGTTAATTTTACAATGCTTATAATAAGTATTTGGCTTATTCTCTAGCTATTTAGAAGCTTGGATTATATGCAGTTCATAGTAAAATCATTTTATGTTGTGTATATTGTATATATAAATTCGCTAAAAATGTATATAAAGAAACAAGTCAAGGTGTATATCTAGAACGGTTTTAATAGTAGTCCTTATGCTTATACAAAATATGACTTGAATCTAAAGATCAATAATTTTTTTTTAATGATTATCAAATATAAATGAATTCAACATAGCATAGGTTTCTAAGTACGAGAGAAGATATGGGTCAAGAGTGAAGGGAACGGGGTATAGGGGAACAAGAGTGACAGTATGTAATAATTAATATCTCGGTATATTACTCCGTATCACATTGTGTCTAACATGAGTCTTTTATAGAGTTTTACATGATTTTACTCTCATTAGGGTCTGATTGCATCTAAACCGATGATATGACATTCTTAGTTGTAGGAATACATGACAAGATATAAAGCTCAAATTTTAGGTCAAAACAAGATTCTAAGTTTTCTAAGAAGATATAGGGGAAACTACTCCCTATAAAGTGAAAGATAAACGTATACTTGAAAAAATAGTAAAGTGTTATGCCGATATAAATAAATTAATGGAATACTATTTTAATAAAGCATTTACTTTAAATATTGGAACAAAATAGTATATTATGGATATCGATTAAATTTAAGCGAATTATTTGTCCGTCTGCTCACGATATATAAATTGATTGGCATGGGATGAAATCTGCGAACAACCTAACTATTTCCTTAACTAATTTGATTTTTATTTAGATGAAAAAATAATATTTAGATTTTATACAATATACAATGTATATTTATATACATATGATTAAATAAAATAATAATAAAAACTTTAGTAATACATTAATATAAAAAAAAATAAATAATAAAAAAAAAAAAAATAATAGAAAAAACTAAAATAATTAAATTTTGAGACGCGAGTTTAAATGTGTGATGACATAGTTAAGAGAACGCTGAAATTATTAGAAAAAAGAAAAGTTTAATGGAAGGATAGGATAAGTCTCCTTATGATTTTCGAAACTATTTCTGGAAAAATTGGTTAATGCTAGAGATATTTTTTCTCACCTGTTATTATATAAACCTTTAAGTTACCACATAACAGAATCCTTCGACGCAGAATCAACTTAAATAGTGAAAATAAACGCCAGAATCAAACTCTTAAATAGTGTGAAATAAATTAAGCACAAAGCTGCAAATAATTTCTCTTTTGCGATTTTTCAACCAGGAGAGACGAGGAGCACGAGAGAGAGGAAGTTGGGTGGTGAAGAGCAGGAGAGAGAGAAGAGAGGACGAGATCGAGAGAGAAGAAGAGAGAGAGAGATGGAGGAGGAGGAGTGGAGGAGGAGACGGAGAGTGGTGGGGAGAATTGAAGTACGTAAGAAGCTGAGGGTGGGGGGGGGGAGGAGAGAGAGGGAGAATTTGAGAGATAGAGAAAGGGCAGAAGGAGAGAGAGAGAGAGAGGGAGTGGAGAGAGATGGGAGAGGAGAGAGAGGAGAAAGAAGAGAGAGAGAGAGTTACGTGATTTTGTTTTTGATATTTTTTAATTATTTAGGTATTCAAATTTATATTTTCTATTTTAAATTGGTACTATACATCATTTGGATTGCTAAAGTATTTTAGATATATCTCACAACTCACATGGTAGGACTTAATGTGTTAGAAACTGGAACGCTTCAAACATTTTTCATGTGTAACAAACAAAAGATTAACAGAAATAGCTCTTAAAACAAAAAAAAAAAAATGAGTGTTCATCATAGCTACACAATTTAAATGGAAGAATTATTAATGAGAGGAAAAAGGTTATTTTTATATTATAAAAGTATTTTTGTTTTGTTCTGTATTTATCTATTTCTGTTATATATAATATTAGTGATGATTCTTTCTCTTCATAATCTCTCTATGCTATTGAATATAATCTTTATATATATTATATATATAGTATATTATAATATATATATACTGATATGATCTGGACGTTAGGGTTATCTTGACCCTTATGAGTTTCATGGCTATAAAATAATGGCTTTTTAAGTTTGCTTTTTAACAACTATTATTATGAACTAACCATAAATTTTGAGTGCTGATGACCAGGATCAAAAAAAATTTAAATACCAAAAAAGTTAATTATTTAATAATTTGTACTTTTTACGCACGTTCGTTTGACTGGGACCAGGACGAAGCGACGCCGACTTTGCTGGCACCTCCAATCTCGTAAAGGCTGGGAAAATCTTGTTAGGAAAAGGTACGCATAACGTACGTCATCATTAAACTGGCGAATGTCGGAGCCATATAGGTTAATTGAAATTTCTGGCACGTCGAGTCCATATAGGAAGGCTGAGGGTTTACTGCCCTCTAAGTTCAGGTTATAATATGTTTTGCTATTTATAAACAGAATCTCTCTCTCTCTCTCTCTCTCTCTCTCTCTCTTCTCTCTCTCTCTCCTCTCTCTAATATATACTATATATATTATTTATATATACTATATATATATATAATAGTATATATTATATATATATATATATTATATCTATATATACTATATATATGGAACCGACGGCCCCGGCCCCGGCCCCGAGCCACGGCAAAATCAGGCAAAACCGTGGGTTTCCTCTACGGGTATAACTGTAAATTTACACCTAAATAATAGGAGGTGTTAAATCAAACAATTAAAATATATTTAATCCTGCAAATTGCCTTTTTATAAATTGATGCCAAAATTAAAAAAATACCTAAATACTAATCATTTTTTTTTGGCTTTACTATGCATTTCAAATTAAAATTGAGCCAAATTATAATTTTTTAAATTTTTAACATTAAAAAATTCAATAAAATTTGCTATATCAAACGAATTCGGAAAAGTAAATAAATATAATTTGTATATTATGTTATTTATTTATTAATAAATATCTTCAAGAAATCAATATTTACTACTCTTTTCAAATTATTTATTTAATTGAAATTATTATATATATATATTTATTATATGTATAGTAATATATATATATATTATAATAGTAATATATATTATACTTATATAATATACTTATATATATATGATATAACTGGATATATATATTATATATATAATATATATATATATATATATAACTAGTATTGATAATGTGTATATATATAAGAGAAGAGTAATTAGAAACCAAAAAGGAAGAAATAGCAGACTAATGATATTAGGTGAAGAGAGCATGTTTCTGATGAGAAGCATTTGTTCCAGACTGTGATGAAATTTTTAAATAGTAATTACAATTTTATAAAATTAAACAAAATTAAAGATTAAAATCTATTCTTAATATAATGGAGGAGCACAAAAATTTTTAATCTTGATATTCTTTTTGATATAAGATTAAGTTAAATTAATAATGGCACAACAATCGATTTTGGGATTTACGTTATCTTATTAAAGAGATAAGAAAATGGAACTTCGGTGGAGTCGGCTCGATAAGTCCAGAGGATGGATCAAGCCACGTTGCGATCGGTAGCTCAGCTGTTAGAGCACGCGCCAATAAAGCGAAAGACCCAGGTTCGTCACTAGTCGTCTGAGTGTTGTTACTCTCTTCTTGGCTCCGTTTTTGCTCAGACTAAAATTGAGCACACCCGTCGTGATGTGGGAGATGTGTGCCCGTGAGGGTGTGTAACTGTTTTTTATTAAAATAAAAAAAAATATTATATATATATATATATATGATATATGTTTATATATTATACTATAATAATTGATATATATAACTTAGTATATATATATATATATATATATTTTATATTTATAATATTATATATAAAATACGAAATTTTATTTTACCCCAAAAATTTTTTTTGTTTATATTAATTTTTAAGTTTTTAGCACTAAATCGCTCTTTGTTCTGATGCAAAATGAACATTTTTGCTTTACTTATTATTAATTGTTTTAATCTTTAGCAATTCCTATCTTTCTCATCGGATCTTAATTCAATTTGCATGTAATTGATTATAACAGATTTATGAAAAACAAGGGTTAAAGTGAAAAGCATTTTTTTACGCCATGAAATTCTCTGGTCATATAATATTATATTAAGTATATTTATTATATATATTATTATATCTATTAATTATATATATATATATTATATTATATATATATATTTATAGGTATATTATATATATATATGTATTATTATATATCATTAAAATACTTTATATATATATAGTATAATTCTATTATTATTATTATATATATATATATAATATATATACTATCGTATATAATATATATTATCATATATATATATCTTATCATGAAGGTTTTTATTAAGATAATTTGTAATTAAAAACAAAAACTAATTTACCTTTCATTATAAATGTATAAAAAATTATTCAAATTTAGATTAGTTCCAATCACTATAAATGTAAGTTATATTTTATCTTTGTGTTATTAAATTTTATATTTATTATGAATTTTATGAATATACATTTTATAATTACTTTTATATTCGTATCATTATTTTCTTTACTTTATATATAAAAAAAATTTTTAAGATGTTTATTTTATTGATTATTTTCCAATTAAGAAAGCTTTAAGACTTGCAAAATTGCCCTAGATGTTGGCTGCAACGAAAACATAATCACGTATTTTCTGACAAATTTGTTTAAATTGTTATAAATTTTTTATTATATTATTTATATTTTATTTCATTAAATTATATTTTTGCATAATTAGTGTTTTATTATTTTCAATGGTTTCGTCAATTTGAAGTTTTCTCGTTGAATAGACAACGTAATAGTTACAAAATTGTTTTGTTAATTTTTTTTTTT
>JABUQX010012830.1:0-24107 GCA_015478945.1 Trachelipus rathkii | reverse complement strand
TTTAGTTTAGTTTTTCAACAAATAATCAGTTTTCTCGTTATACTTTTCTTTTATCTGCTTTTCCAATTTTTATAATTTCCAAAATATGTTGATCAAATTCGTGCACTTTCAATTTTATTTTCCAAATATCCTTCTGTTTAGGCCTGTACCTACACCGTTTCTTCATAATATTTACGTTTAGGGCTGTACCACACCGTTTCAATTATAATATAATACAGACCGCCGCAGTACGAATTGAAATGCAACGCTCAGGACAATAAATATGCGTTGCCCAAGAAAAACTCGGTCTGAAAGACCAGCCAAAGGAAAAAAAAACTGGAATGAAAAAAATTAACAAATTCTAACGTGGATATTAATGAATAAATGATATGAAAATATGAAGAAAAAAATAAAATAAGTTAAAGCAATTCATTAGACAGTGAAATAAACATACTCTTAGTCGAATAAAATAAGTGAATAAAATCAGGTAATTTAGCGTTATCATAAAATCATCTGTCAAATTAAATTAAATTATTAAAATGCATTAACATTTACAACATTGCAAATTAATCTTACTTAAGTCAATTATTATTTAAAAATAAAAAAAAGTGTAACAAAAGAATCATAAATAAATTACAACCAACCAAATAACAAATAAATCCTACCTGGGCACATATGGTGCTGACCAGTTTATCTTCTTTTCTCACACCGATCTTCTACTTCTTTGCTACTTCGATAAAGGTGACCCAGAAGAACAAACGAACTACAGTAATCAGACTTCACTTTCCAGAACCAGAATCTGTCTACTTACTTTGTTTCGACCTTTAAAGTATAAAAAAAATCTACTAAGCCAATAAATTTACCATTATCTTAAATAATTGAAGTTGATAAGAAAATATACTTACCAGTACCATAAGGATTCCAAATGCAAAAGAAAAAGATTCCCCAGAATCACCAGCTACAGGAACCATCTATCAACAAATGTCCAAATCTCCACCTAGCTTCACTTCAAACTTTCAAAATCTCAAAAAAAATATTAGTACTTCCTATAGAAAGAGAAATAGCTATTACATGAAAAATTGCATTAATCACATCTCATTCTACAATCATTCCAATCGTTTCATTCAACGGGAAAGATGATGGATGACGCGAAACTTAGGAGACCAGGGAAAGAGGAACTGAAGAAACTAACTCGTTTGGCTGTGCAGAACAAGCAGTCACTCACAGCAACACATTATCTCCCCCTTCATAACACTCTCATACATGACAAAAAAAATAAAAAAATACCCCCCCAACAGAATATAAGATATACATCATATGGTACCTATGAAATATGATACAAAACACTAAGGGCAGCTCACTACATCCCTCCCACCTAAGTTTGTATTCATATTTATCCCAACATTCATATCCATCTATAACGCCGTCGTTCATCACCCAATCATACTCTTTTACAGCACCTCTACTCCTAGTAAACTCGGTTTCCATATTCCTTCACCTGTTTCACTGGGTTTTTCCCACCATTCGCTCTTTCTTTCAGTCACTCCTTAACTTCATTCACACTTCCTTTTCCCTAGGTAATAGGCTCAGACATTTCTGCAATCTCTTTCTCGATCTCTCTCATCCTGGCGTTCGCCTTTATAACATTCACTACTTCATCCAATTCCACACAAAATTTACTCAAATCATCCACTTCCATATGCACACTTCTATCTCTCTAATATTTCTTAATCCTGCCAACACACTCTCATTTTCATCCAAAGGAAACTTGCATACAGTGTAAGTATCTTTCTCAAACTCTGCTCAGTTCATTCCATTATTCCCACCAAAACCCTGAAAATATCCATCATTCTCTTATCTCGTAAACAACACCCTAACCTTATTCACATTACCGACAATCCACCTTTAACGCTCTTTCTTCGGTACTACTCCTCCACCACATAACTCTTTCCCTTAACCATAAATCAATCCAATTATAATCCCATTCTTCATTCTAAGTCAATTCCTCATTTCACCCAAAAACTTTATACAACAGGATGGCATCTTTTTAAAAACCAGGGAGCGTTCTCTCCACTGTCTCAACGTGTACCTGATGGGCCCACGAACTCATTCGTAACCACCATCGTTTCTCACCCTCCAACAAATAACTAACCCCATTAGACATAACCACCTTTTACACTATACGGCCCTTCAAACTTTCTCTCATCTTACTCACGTTCAACCGACCTTTCTCAATCACTTCCTTTTCAAAACCTTATCCCCTACCTTAAAACTGGCAAACTTTAAACTACCTTTTCTCTCCAAACGTCCCCATCACCTTCAGGTAACCCAAGCCTGGGTTTTACAAACTTCTTCTCAAAATTCAATACATACATACAAGGAGACATACCAGTTGCTCTATGCACAGTCATATTATAAGCCCACAACACTCTTCCTAACCAATAATCCCAATCATTCTCTCTTTCACTCATCATTCGTAACATCTCACTCAATGTTCGAATCGTCCTCTCCGCTAACCCATTCGAACTCGGCATATACGGCGTCGTTCTCACATGTTCAATGCCCCAATCACTCAACATTTGCTCAAACGCCTGCCCTACAAACTCCGGTCCATTATCACTCAACATTCGCCTTCGGTTTACATACACACATCGGCAACAAAACTTCCCTTACCACCCTAGCCACATTCGCACTAGTCTTATTCTTCACTGGCACAGCATACGTAAATTTACTTTTGTGATCCACCATCACCACCATTCCTACATACCCACTTGCAGTCACTGGCAACGAAACACAATCAATCACTACTAACTCAAAAGGTTCATTCACATCCATTCGTAACACAGGGGGTTTTACATACATTCTCTGATACTTTCCCTTCTGACATTCCTCACAAGTAGTAGCAACATCATTCACTATTTTCCTTAACCAAGGATTAAACACTCTCTCTTTCATACATTCCCACAATTTAAACTTCCCCATGTGGCCATACCTACGGTGGATCACTAACGCCATCCCTACCGTTCCAATCACAGAAAACACAGGTACATACAAATCATCCTCCCTTACTTTCCGAATATAATACACCACATTAGTACACACAACAAACCTTTTCGCAAATACCCTAAAATCTTCTATCAACTGGTCCCACCTGCACACTTCTTTACCCGACAAAATACATTTTCTCAACTCACAGACCATAGGACATTCCTCTTGCATTACCTCGATATCTTTCATGCTTAACAGTTCTTCATCCCCTACACCAACTCTCACCATGCCAACAAAATCCACAACACACACATTCTCCTTCTGCATTCTAACAATCTCACGACTTCCCTTCAGCAACCTTTCATTCCCTACATCTACGGACAACCTATTCACCCTCAAAAAGTCAATCCCAAACAAAAAACAATACGGCATTCGCTCCTCGTCCAGTACAACAAACCTATGTTCCACTTCCCCTAGCGTTCCTATTTCTACCTTAAACAAAACCTCTTCAAAAGCAACAAAATCACCTGACCCAATCCCTTTAATCTTCACATTTGTACTCTTCCTCTCTATCTGCCACGTTACTTGCTCAATTTCCCGTACCACAGATGCATTCACTAAAGAAATCTGAGCCCCAGTATCAATCAGTCCACAAAATACTCTCCCATTCACCTGCACTTTCACCTCCATTCTTCCACTTATCCCATGCTTGCAATACATGACCTCTTTGATTTCCCCTGGACAAATCATTCTGCATCATTCTCATCACCTCTCCCAGACACTCCTCAACTCGATTCCCAACACATACTCCTATCATGAACTCTTTTTTCGATTACCCAAATTGTAATGTACGCCACTTAAACACTGTAAATTGAAAGCTCACCCATTTTGCACCACTTACACCCCTTCACTTCCTATTTACAAATACCGGGTCTCTCCCACCATAATGCACCACATACAACTATCTTAAACAACTTACTCACAACAATCAATACCTCTTGCACCGGAAAGCCACACCTACATGTACACATAGCTTTTAACTCCTCATAAAATCATTTTCACCTTCCTAATCCCTATCTGCTCGGGTTTCTTACACACCTCAGTCATAACTTCCCTCCGCAATTCTTCCATACTCTCAGGCACTCTCGAGACCAACCTATCCCTAGCTAAATCCTGACCCATACAACACACTTTCGAACATAGAATCACCCCCACCCTGACTTTCTTTCCCTTTATTCAATCCCTTATGCAAATACTCCGGGTCTTATTACTCCTTTTTCATTCATTTACTTCTCAACTTTCCAGGCATTTCTTGACATCAATCAGGCAATTTCATTTCCTTTTCACCCGCAATGACTCAACCACATAATCAAAATCACTCAAATCTTCCAACGTCCTTGCAAGCCTGCTATCAACCATCCTCATTCGCTGCAAATACACTAAGGGTTGATGGTCCGTTCGCACCACAAACTTGACACCATACAAAAACGGACGCAACGACTTTAGACAAAATCTCAAAGCAGCCAACTCTCTTTCAATTGTAGAATACTTTCGCTCTGTCATACTAAAAGCTTTGGAAACATACGCAATCACTCGTTTTCTTTCAATCCCATCAATTCTGTTCTTGCATCAAACAACCCCCCATACAATACCCACTTGCATCCGTATAAACTTCCAAAGGTTTCGCATTCTCACTATAATTCCGGGATAAGCAGCTCTACCTCCTTTTGCGACTTCCGCTTTCAACTTTTCAAACGCTTCATTCATTTTCATTCGCCTTCACAATCTACTCTTCTTTTTCCCAGATCCATTTTCAGGTCAAAGGTTTTCATCACACGCGAACAATCTTCATAACTTCCTTCCCAATTTCTCCAACCCAAAAATCCTCTTAAACTCTCTTCAGATTCATCTCGGCTTTGGAAACTGCCGAACTTTCTCAATAAACTTTCTGCTTTCTTTAAACCAGTCGCACACACCTTGTGTCCCAAGAATTCAAACCTCATCCGCACAACACTCACACTTTCGACTTTCACTTTTATCCCTATCTCCTCCAACTTTTTCAACACATTATTCACTAACTTCAAATGCTCAGAGAAAGATTCATTCATCACTAGTATGTCATCTATGAACACCATCACATTCTTACTGGGAAAATCATTCATGACCACATTTATCGCCCTCTGAAACGCCGCAGGAGCATTGGCTAACCCAAAGCTCAAATTCCTAAACTGGTAATGCCGCTTTGCAGTCGAAAAGGCAGTCACACACCTACTATCCTCTTCCACTGGCATCTGATAGTACCCACGCACCAGATCCATTTTCGTAAAAACTTTCATCCCATACATACTATACACGCATTCTGAAACTACACCCATAGGAAACCTATCTTTCACAGTCTTTTCATTCACCTTACGATAATCAATACACAACCTCAAACGTCCATCAGGTTTTCGCACAGGCACAATCGGACTATTCCAAGGACTCTCACTCTCTTCTAACACACTTATTCGCTCTAACTCTTCACACTGCTCTTCAATCTCATTCGCAACGGGGGGAGGAAAGTGTCGGAGGTCGTTGATATATGGGGGTGTCCTCCGCTAACACTATGCGGAACGCCGGCAATTTTGCATTTCCAAAATCTTCATCGCCCCTCAGCGCTTTCCTCCTTTCCCATAACATTCGTAAAACCTTTTGTCTCCTCACTTCATTCAAACCTTCAGGTAATTTTACTTTATCAACCATTTCATCATCACACCCAATTCCTTTTTCTTCTCAATATCACCAGCAAACACCAACAGCATTCATTCTCTCTCAAATTCTCTAATACAAAAACAGAATACAAACTACCAACTACATTCACCAACCCTTATACTCTCACTCTCTTCTTTTTCACATCAGGCACCTTCTGCAGACATACCCTAGGATTATTCAAATCTATTATACCGTCAAAGACATGAGCAACCCTTTTCACCCTATACCTCGCATCATAACCATCCACCAGAAACATGCTATTCTGGTTTTCATCCATACCCACATTCGTATTCCAGCCTACTTTCACACTTACTACTTCGTCCGTCTTCAAAGACCTATCCTCTAAAGCAAACACTTCCACGCCTTTAACCAATTTCACATCTACATTCCCTAAATCATTCACATACATCTGACATTTCCCATCCTTATTCACCTTCTTCTCTATCATCCTTCGATCAGGATGAATAACTATCCCATTTGCACTCAAAAACTTATATCCCAATAACACATCATACTTTTCGTTCCTACTATCAATCACATAAAACTCACTCTCCTCCATGCCTATTCCTCCTATCTTAACGCTCTCTCTAAATTTAACTTCCACCGGTTACCGGTACCAACACATTACTAATTCCTTTAATATGACCCCTACCGACTTCTTTCTGATCTTCCCTTATATTCATCCTATCATATGCTCCTTTATACACAACACTAACCATACACCCAGTATCAATCAAAGCACGAACCCTCAATAGCTCCACAAAAACCTTAATACTCATTTACATTCATTCACAGGACAACTGAAACACATCGACACTTACATCCCCTATCTGTGACAACCTAATCTCACCTGAGGGTTCACCAGTTGCAACCCTCAAGGCAACCCGTTTCCCGAATTGTTAATTCTTACCTGATTTTGTACAGTGTTCACCCCTACCTCACTCACATTTACATTCCTATTCAGTCACACCAACAGCCTGACCACTAACCGGTTGAACCGGACCACTAACACCAGTACCAAGACCTAGCACACCAGGATTAACCTGACCTACTCCGACTGGTTGCCTCACACTCCAACACATACCAGCCACATGCCCTATTTTCCCACATTTAGTACAAGTGTTTCTAGGGGACCCGCACATCCTAGAAAAATGCCCCTCGACACCACAATTCCCACATACCGGTTGCCTTGCTCTTACTCCCTGTTGACAATCACGCACCCAATGATCCACACCTCCACATCTCCTACACCCAGCCCTTTGCGGGTCCGTACAATTCATGGCCAAATGACCCACTTGCCCACAGCTAAAACAAGCACCAGTTGCCCATCTACATTCTGATATCATATGGCCCATTTTCCCACAACAAAAACACTTCACATCCCTATTCACACCCACATTCTCTTGGTTTCTCGACCTCTAATCCCTTGACCCTGATTATACCCTTGACCTTGGTTATAGCCGCCATCGTTCCCTCTCGCATTCACATTTCCACCAACTTGACGACCAGCAAAATTACCCACACCTCCTACATTCACCTGTCTTTCCTCATCTCCAAAACCACCATAAAAATCTTCCGAAAAACTTCACTCCTTACTTCAATAAGGGTTTAGCTTTTCAGTGCTCCCTATTATTGATTCTGTTGACTGCGGTGGTTGTGACACCTCTCCTTGCATTTCATTCCCTAACCGACTATTACACTTCTCGTCGTTCATTCTCTCTCGCTCTCCTTTCAAACTCCCTACTGTCTAAATTTTCCAGAACATTCTTCCCAAGCAAATCCCCTCCCCCCGCCCATCTCATTTTTCTTCCTTCGCCAAATTCACATATTCTTTCACCGAGTCAGGAACTGTATCCAAAATTTCGTTCAACAATCTCTATTCCCGTCCACATCATCATCCCCAAACTTCTTTCTCGCCAAGGTTTCCAATCGTGCGCATACATATCAATCCTTTCACTCTTTCCACGCCTAGCCTTATCAAAATCATTCACCTTCTTCTATACTTCACTCCCCCTTTCACTCTCCCAACCTGGTCCATGATTCTCTGTTTAACCACTTCATACTTTGGGCTCCACCCACACTTGACAGCGCTTATAAAATTCCAACATTTCGCCCCCTTCATAAAATTCGCCCAACTCTTTTCACCCAAAGCCCTTAGTTCTTCGTTCCAAACTCTCCCTACATAACCCTTATTCTCTATAAGAACTCCTCAACCTCTTCGTACCATACACATTAAAATTTATTAATTTTGGGATGTCCCGGAGATTAACACATTTCCTTTTACTCTACGCTGTCAGACTCAGAAATCGCGATCCCATTCCGTATCCCTCACCTCAACCACATCATCTCTCCTTCCGAACTACTATATAATGAGTCTATACCTCTTACTTTTCATTCTTCTTTCATGTCTCCTGTCTAGTAAGTCTTCTTTTCTTTTATCCTTTTTTCAATCTTCCCGATTCTTTTCATTTTCTCAATCCTTCCCATTTCTTCTCCTACTTGTTTTCTCAATCTTCCCATTCTTCTCATTTTTCCCATTCACCACCTTATTTACATCCTTCTCTTCATCCCCATCATCCTCACTCACATAACTTAACTCATCGTCTTGGATCATCACTTTCTCGTCCTTTCTTTTTACATCTACTACCTTTGGAGTAGAGGTCACCCTTTTCCGGGTTCCATTCGTTCCGTTCCCTCCAATCCCATCAGCAAACCTTTTATTCATCATTTCTTCCATTTTCACAGCCATTTTCTCTTCCATTCTCTCTTCCATTCGCCTTTCCATGTCCTCCATCCCCTTTTGCATCTCCTGCATTTTCTCTATCAACTCTTCATTCTACCTTTCTTTCTTGCGCAAAGCCCTCCTTATACCTTTCTAACTCCACCCGCATTTCCTCCATCGTGGCCATTTTTACACTGCTACTTTATACTACTTTACTTTCTACCTTAATACTACTGTACACTAATGTTACACTACTATATTGCTATGCACCCCTCACCCTATCCTTTCGAGACAGCCCACGTGTTGGGCGCGCACAATATGTTAGCGGATTTTACTATAAGAAACTCACAAGCCGGAGCACAATATTGAAAATCAAGGAACAGGCGTGAGGCTTGTCTCTTTCAGGATTGATATTGGGGATACAAAAATAACAAGTAAACAACCCACATACACCTTAAATTTATTATACAAGAATATATAGTATCCAAATATTACTTAGTAATTACAAAAAATTACACACAGTATCCTGATCTGATACCACCTACTACTTACTACAATAAAATTTACACACGTTGTTCCAATATCCAATATAAATACTACCGCACCTACTAGTTCCACCACCAGGTATTACAATATACCATATACTACAATATTACTTTCGACTACAATTATATAACCAATACCCACATATAAAATTTATAAGAAAAAATGTAACAAATTTATTAAAAAAAATAATTAAGAAAAAAATTATGCGAAATAGAATCGTCAATTTTGAATTAGGTCACATTATGTCGGGGTACGCACTTATTGTTTTGAATACCACTTTATTGTTTTTTCAAGTACCTTAATATGTCACGAAATTATGGTACCTACACTCATTTATGGTACCAATCCTTTTTCGGTACCTATGTTATCGTTTTTCTGTTTAGTTCCCTACAATTTATTTAAGTTATATTTATTTATAATTTTTACTTTCTGATCTTTCCAAATGTTTTTCTAATGTTCAAAATAAAAATTTTTTTTCCAATTTTAAATTTTCGACAATAATGTTTTTCTAATTTTCAATACTCCTATTTTAGTATTTTAGTTCAGTACTTTTAGTTTAGTTTTCAAAAATAATTAGTTTTCTCTTTACTTTCTTTTATTTTTCCAATTTTCCAATTTTATAATTTTCAAAATATGTTATAAATTCCCTTTTCAATTTATTTTCCAATTATCCTTTTGTTTAGGTGTACCTACACCGTTTCTTTCAATATATTTACGTTTAGGTGTACCACACCGTTTAATATAATATAATACAGCCGCCGCAGACGAATTGAAATGCAACCTCAGGACAATAATATGGTTGCCAAGAAAAACTCGCAAGACCAGCCAAAGGAAAAAAACTGGAATAAAAAAAATTAACAAATTCTAACGTGATATACATAATAAAGGAATGAATTATATGAAGTAAAAATAAAATAAGTTAAGCAATCATTAAGTGAATAAACAATCATTATGTGAATAAAATTAAGTGAATAAAATCAGAATTTAGCGTTATCATAAATCATCTGTCAAAATTAAATTAAATTATTAAATGCATTAACATTACAACATTGCAAATTAATCTTACTTAAGTCAATTATTATTTAAAAATTAAAAAATGTAACAAAAGAATCATAAATAAAATACAACCAACCAAATAAATAAATCCTACCTGGCCAATGGTGCTGACCAGTTTTTTTTCTCACACCGATACTTCTACTTCTTCTACTTCGACTAAAGGTGACCCAGAACCAAACGACTACCAGTAATCAGACTTCTACTTTCCAGAACCAGAATCTTCTACTACTTTGTTTCAAACCTTTAAAGTATAAAAAAATCTACTAAGCCAATAAATTTACCATTAATGAAATAATGAAAGTGATAAGAAAATAATTACCCGTACCATAAAAGGATTCCAAATGCAAAAGAAAAAGATTCCCCAGAATCACCAGCTACAGGAACCATCTATCAACAAATGTCCAAATCTCCACCTAGCTTCACTTCAAACTTTCAAAATCTCAAAAAAAAATATTAGTACTTCCTATAGAAAGAGAAATATATACATAAAACATCAATTAATTAACAGTAATCTACAATCATTCCCAATCGTTTCATTCAAACGTGAAAGAGTGATGGATGCCGCGAAACTAGGAAGACCAAGGGAAAGAGAACTGAAGAACTACTCGTTGGCGTCAGAACACCCATCACTCACAAGCAACCACAATTATTCTCCCCCTCATAACACCCTCCATTTACATGACAAAAAAAATAACAAAAATACCCCCCCACAGAACGTTAAGAAATACATTAATGGTACCTATGAAATATGATACAAAACCACTAAGGGCAGCTCACTACAAACACAAACCCTGTCTCACTCCGCTATTAATCCTAAACCAATCACCATTGACACCATTTATCTTACACACGCTTCACTATCGTCATACATACTTTTGATTCCAAGAAGCCTTACCACCAACACCATATATTCCTACACCTGCCATAAAAGCTTCCCTATTAACCTGCCATACGCCTGTTGCAGATCCATTAAAACCTAAATATAATTTTATTCTTCTTCTCCCTTATTTCTCAATCATTTGTTTTAATGTAAAGATTTTGATCCACACATCCTCACCACTCCTAAACGCACCTTGTTCTTTCACCAAATCAGTCCTTTCTCTGTCACTCGACGCACTCTTTCGACCAAATGCCAGCATATATCTTCCCCTACAACACTCAATAAACTTATCCCCTATAATTTCTACAGTTCCCCTTTTCTCCCTTACCCTCATATAAGGGTACTATTTACTGCTCTCCTCCAATCCCCCTGAACTATACCCTCCATAAACCGCTTTGTTACACAACTTTCCAAATCCAATCAATCACTATCTTCGCCTCCGCTCTTGATCATTTACCCAGTTAATTTCACAATAACCTGCAGATTTACCAGTTTCTTCAACTTTTCTCCTTACCCAGTTACCTTCCTCCTTACTAATAACCTTCATCCCCAAAATACCTATTCTTCTTTGTACCATCAACCCACACACATTCACCTAACACTCATCCATTACTGTTAATATTTCGTGCAGATTTTTTCGACAGTGCTTCGTATTCCCACACTCCCTCACATCCATGGTCCATCAGTTACAAACACCATCCCTATTCATTATTCTAAGCAGATTCCCCTTATTCTCATTCTTTACCTTTCGCGCCTATCCTTCAGAAGAGCTTTCCTATTGCCATTTGGTATGTTCCTCCATTCATTCCTCTTCAAACTGTTCACTTTACCTCTTGTTTTCTTCCTTCGTATGCACCTCTTAGTAATTATCTTGTTTCCTCCTTTATTAAAGTTATTTCAAATGGCTCTGGTGCAGCTATGAATTGTTAACTGATAAAGGAAACTTAAAAAAGACACATGCTTGTGCATCGAAATTATATGGAAGAAAAATCATGATTGAAAGTTATATACATTAAGGAAAAATCAGGTGGAGTACTCACGAGGGGACGATTGCAAGCAGAAGAGGAAAGAGTGATTTAGCTGCTCAAGATAGAACAATTAGGGCAAGATGGCATCGAAAGCATATAGAGACGAGGAAACGATCAGCGCAAATGTAGGAGTATGCGACCAGACCACAGAACTCAGTCCCTCACATTCTAAGCAGGATTATTCAGACTCTGCTACAACCATCTGCAAAAGGGTTGATCACTGTTTAAATTGCGTGGCCAAAAATGTATAACATCGACAGAAGAGGGTCAAAACTACTGGAAAACACAACCCCCCAGGGAAATGGGAAGAAAATGAAGAGGCGCTGTCTACTCTATGATTCCTGTCATCCCAACGGATGTAGCAGTCACCCATAATAGATACCGGACATCGTAGTCAAGGACAAAAGAGATCAAAAGTGTTATATAATAGAAGTGGGAGTCCCAAATGATAATAACGTGGTGGCATATGAAAGGGAAAAGGAGATAAAAAATACAGACTCAAACACGAAATCAGAAGAATGTGGGAAACACCAATGATATCGTGGTGATTCCAATAATAGTCGGAACGCTGGGTGTAATTTAAAGAGCAGCCTCATAAAACTCTGGAGAAGAAGCTTCCCCAAAGTTATTTTCCTTGTCAACACACTGGAAAACTGAGCATTAATGGTTGTAAGGGAAAGAAGCATTGCCAATCTTGCGACTTGTGTTGGGATTTGAGTAAAAATCTTTTTTAGGATGGCCTTATGGTCAAGGTTTGACCACGGTAGTCTTCAAGATCTAAATACCTATAGATCTCCGAATAACCCCTTAAAAGGGAGAAAAAAAATTAAAAAAAATAAAGTTATTTAAATGTTCTGAGTGTAGCTATGAAAGTAATGATAAAAGAAACCTAAAAAACCACTTACTAAATCATGGAAATATAAAAAAATGTTTTAAATGTTCTGAGTGTAATTGGAAAGTGAACTTTAAAAGACACATGCTTAAGGCTATTTAAATTGTGCACTGGCAGTGGTGTGTGGCATTTCCGTTTCCAGAGGCTGATGCTTTTACTCACCCTCCCTAGGTTTTCGGATGTGCTTCCGCCATCTGCCTCTTCCCGAAATCCTTCTCTTTCGTCTCTCAGTGCTAGTCCCCCGATCAGTGAAAGTTCGATTCCCCGTACGTCAAACTGATTCGCTTACGCTGTTGGGCTGGTTTTTTTTTGGGACGTGGATGGCGTAGTGGTTAGAGCATCCGGTTATTGTTTACGCTGCGACGCGGTGTCCAATGTTCGAATCCCGCTGATGGAGAGTGGAATCTCCTGTGACTCATTCATTTGAGTACTCAGCATTTATGGGATGAGGAAACCGGGTGCTTTAAAAACTACGCTTGAAACGTTCTTAGCGGGACCAGTTGACGGGTCGGTGTCTCGGGCGAGTAATCTGACAGCTCGGGACGTGGACGGGTACTCGCGAACGGAATGAGAATTCGGGTGACGCGTGCAATGGATGGTGATTGTCCCTAGTCCTTGGGGGAATCCATGTGGGCTCTCGCGAGAAGATATAGGGGTGCATTTCTTACGCACTTCAGGCCACATGTTTTCAGGGGTGCTGGGGTAGAGTGAACAAAATCCTCACCTTAGGTCTGAGGTTGTTGGACCCGGTGAGGGATAAACACCTCCCTTCGAGGAGTGAAAGAAAAAAGAAAAAAAAAAAGTATAGAAATATTTTTCAAGTAACAACTTAATTAGTAAAGAGCGAAAATGGCGCAGCAATCGTACTAAAGGACAATTAGGGATTAGTAAAGTGTTAATGGAAAACGTTAGAAGAGGTCAAAAGAACTTATTTATGGTTGCCAGTGTAATCTCTTCTATTGGCCTCCACATCTCACAATTGTTCCGCCTCAGGATTCCGGCCCTTCTAATCATTTAAATTAACCGACTCTGACTAGTTTCTTATGGTCATTATTTAATCTCCATTTCGCGATGTGAAATCATTAATTCTCTTAAATTATAAAAAAAATTATGGTATTGCGAGTATAAATAAGATTGGTTGTTAGTGACATCTTTATTCTGACTTTCAATTTAAAAATTTAGAAAATATTTTTGTTTTTTTAACAAATAGAATAAATTGTAATTTTCTTTCTTCCTAACTTAAAATAATTCTTCTTATACTAACTTTTTTTCCTTTCTTTTAATTCATAATGAGCATATGTAACTATAATTTCTTCAAAAAACTGTTCATTTCTTAAAATAAAACTCGCTTCAAGTGGTCATATTCTGCTTTAACGATGGCCTCTGTACGATTTCGAGATATTACATTATTTTTAACATCCTCAAATAAGTTCTTCAACACTCACTCTCGGAATGTGAGGCAAATCTTAAACCGTAAAGCACCAACTGCAATATTTTAGGATAACAGATTTGACTCATTTTTCATTCTTTTTTTGCGTGCTCTAGTGTCCAATTGCCTCCATCCCACTCACTTTTCCACTTAGACGCATAATTAAAACTTCCATTAAATTTTTTATGCACTCGTACCTTTGCCTATATTTGTCTCGCCTTGCTTTATAAGATCTCGGTGCAAGAGATTTGTAAAGTGTGAACTCGTTCAACCTCATGAGGTTCCACTCTATATTAACGTCATTGAAACATAATCTTTTCATACTCTTATCACGTTCGTTTTGAAAATCAATTTGTACTTCTCCGTATTGACATTCAATAAAATTCGTATCCCATATTGACCCATTTTCCTCAAGTTTTGCTCATTGTCCGTTATTTAATTTTTCCCAAAAAGTTACTGATCAAATTTGATGCGTTATCCTTAACTATGTTAATTACCATGATCAGAGAAACCAGAATAACATTTTTAGGAGAAATTACTTTATTAGTCATGAGTTGGAGGAGGAGGAATAGCTCTGGAAGAAGAAAAGGCTTGAGAGAAGAGTTCAGCTTTAGCAGAAGGTGTGTCAGAAGATACTAGAGGAGGGAAAGCGGAAGAAGGAAAATAAATGTTAAATTTTTTTTGCAAAATGCCATAAAAGACTTGAGGATGAGGAACCAATAAGATTATTGCATTTTCTACTGAAGAAAAGGTTTTGGTGTCACGGAAAATAGATTTTGCACGGGATTCCGGGAAGAAATATAAGTTACGTAGGTTTCTATAGTTTGAAGATTACAGTAATTTCTGGAGGCAGCGTCGTCCCTTGACGAATAGCACGAGAACAAGCAGAGCTAAACCGAGATTTGTTAGATTTAGTGAAGGGAAAGAACTATCGGAGGTGTGCACCTTCATGCCAGAGGAGACTCTGGTAAGGTTATTAAACAGGGATACTAGATAAGAAATGTGATTGAGAGAAACCCGGAGGAGGAAAGATTAACAAAATAAGGATTAGAGGTTACGAAAAGGTCAAAAACTGTATCTTGAGAATTGTAGGTAAAGCCAAGAACTATGTTTTTTACACCATAGGCATAGCAAGAGTCTTGGCTGAAAACTGAGGATAGAGAGAGAGCAAGAGTCAGGAGAGTAGGGTTTGCTGTCAGGACGCCCAAACACCTGAGTCTATGTTACGAATAAGATATGAGGTTTAGAGGAGGAGAGGTGATGTTCAACATCGTGGAAATTGGGCTAAAAGAACGTGTATCAGAACAGGCCGTCAACTCTAAAGTGGTGATAAAGGGAGGGGTGGATGAGGGGCTGTGTTTGGAAGTCGCCCCTGTAGACCTTTCCGAGGCTGATGTTGGCACTGTCATTTTGCCAACCTTAGTATGAGTAGGAGACACTGTAGTCATGGAAGGTACAGAGATTGCCGAGCGTGTTGTACCAGGATCCAACACTCCTGACAATTCAGCATTGGATGTTTGGATCGCTAGGGTTGCGTTATGGTCTGAGATCATCGAGGGTGCTGTTACATGGACCCGCACCTCAGATGACTCAGAAAGTGACACCACTGTGACACTCTCCCCTACATGTTAAGACGGCTTTTCCTCTGTCATAGTTTTGATATTCTTTATTATGTTGTTTAAAAAGACTTTCCTTTAGGGAAGAGGAAGAAAAAGAAAATAATACGGAAATTATGAATATATATTCACGTAACCGGGAAGAACTTGTATAGAATTGAAAGAATTGAAAACCTAAACAACAACAGTCAACCAGAAAACTATGACAATTATGCAAATGACCAAAATGGAGACAATTAAAATAAACACAATCGGATAGTAATGATAGTAGTCAAAGAAAAGGTAGCGTATTAGAGCCAAGGGTAGTCTTGGACAACTACGCTCTGCTACCAATTTAGTGTTATTTTTGATTTGGATATTTGAGTGAATGAAATTTGCAGTTGCCCAAAACTAAGTAAAGGAAATTAAAGAAAGATGTAAAATAGAATGGGGAATGGGTGGATCAGTTTCCAGAGCCGCAGTTCAATACAATATTCGAAAAACTTCCCTCGCTCGCTGAATTGATAACTTCCCTTCTTCAATCTGGAACAAGCTATTAATGATGGACAAGCTCTGATGCACAAGGGTCTTTCCGGTTGTCAAGGACAGGATACAGGAGGGATGATCGCACATGAAAAGAATAATATAAGTCATTAGAACATGCGGATGGAAGTAAATGAGGGTTTAACCATAAAATAATTCAAAAATAGCGAAAGCCAGTAAGCAAAAAATTTTCAATTCCGTTTTAAAATATCGACTCTGGGAGTCGGGAGTCGGTTGTTTTTAATATTCGACTCTGGGAGTCGGAGTCGGGAGGCGATTTTCTTTTTCGACTCCCCATCCCTGTTATATTCAATTTCGTTAAATCGTTAAAAAAAAAAATTTCAAATTATCGAAAGATTAATTTTTATTGTCCAATAGTAATAATCTGAAAAAAATTCGAAAAATACATCGATAGTTATCCACTAAAAAAAAACAAATAGTCTACTCTTGTTTCGGAGCTTTATTTTTTTAATTTTTATTAACATATACATTTAAAATAAGCGCTAATCCTGCTAAAAAAAACTAAAAGAATTCTGACACAATTTTGTAGAATAAGCTGTTTATAGTTTAATACAATAGTTGCCTAATGCTTTCTCACATTAGCAACATAATTACAGGATTCTTAATCTTTATTATATCCTCTAGACCTCTACACTTTCACTGTCTGAAATATTACTTTTACACAGGTATGACTCCCGGCATGATTTTAGAAAAGTAGATCATGTCAGACAAACTTTTAGAATTTTTGGAATACATTACTGACTGCATGGACCGAGGAGATCCAGCTGATATTATATATTTAAGACTTTAGTAAGCCATTGACAAGGTTCGCCCACATTAAGGCTGATGCAAAGTATGCAATGTGACAGTTTAGATACACATAATCGGATGTTAAATTTTGCAACCATGACTGTGGATATCTTTGTGTTCAGAAACAACAAGAGAGCAAGTTAATTTAAAAAATATTGATATATTTGACATACGATATTTTATAAGTTAAAACCGTTTCGGTTTTGCATTTAGCTAAAAAAAATCAAGGTTGCTTCGTTTTCATCAACCTGAGCGCAAAATCGTAAAAAAAATGCTCACCAAACGTAAAAAATGTCATTAATTCTGTATAATATAGAATAAAATTCTGTATAAAATAGCAACCTTACAGAATTAAAGAAATTCCTTACGTTTGATGATCATTTTTTACGATTTGGCGCTAAGGTTGACGAAAACGAACATTTTTTTAGGACAAAGGCAAAAACGAAAACGGCTTAAGCCATTTTTGTTTTGCAAACTTAGCGCAGAATCGTAAAGAAATGCGTTTGGTGAGCATTTTTAAAGATTTTCGTTAAGTTTGACAAAATGAATGAAAACTTAAACATTTTTTTAGCAAATGCAAAAACGAAAACGGCTTAAGAAAAAATATCGATATATCAGCACAATATATCGATATATTGAGCCCAAAATATTGATATCTTGATATATCGATATTTTTTGGTCATCCCAGCACTGAACCCTGTAGGACACAACTCTTTATTATTTCCCATGATGGCTTATTGCCATTTAGCAGTATACACTGTCTTCTTTCCACAACCACTTTAATCCAACCATGTACTACTCCACCTATACGACATTGCAATAAGTTTTGCATCAGCCTTATGTGGGGAACCTTGTCAAAGGCTTTGCTGAAGTCTAAATATATAATATCAGCTGGATCTCCTTGGTCAATGCAGTCAGTAGTGTATTTCTAAAATTCTAAAAGCTTGTCTGACATGATCTAGCCTACCCTTTCTAAAATCATGCTGGGAGTCATACATTTAGTGGACCTGTGTAAAAGTAATATTTCAGACAGTGAAAGTGTAGAGGATATGATAAAGATTCCAAATCCAATTATCAAGAACCTAATAAGAATGCTGGTGAAAACGTTCCATTCGGAAATGAGGTCAGAAAATTTACTGCTCCAAAAGTAAATACAAAGGCATTAACCTATTATAATTTGATTAATTTGTTTTCTCATGAAATAAAGGAGCCACCTCTAATATCTAATTTAAGTTAAAAGAAGCTAGAGGAATTAAGAACCAATACCCTTGTAGCATATCAATTGTGTCACAATCAAGATGTTGAGAGGCATGTAAAAGACGCAGCAGCTTGTGTTGTTAGATTTCATGTGAGAGAAGGTCTTATAAGACAAATTAGAATCTAGAAAGCTTCTGAAAGTGTGGGATACAAAGAAACATTACCATGAAGAGTGTAATTAATCTACATATTTGATTGACGTTACATCATGTTAGTAAAAATAAAAAGTTTATTGGGCATTAACAATATTTTCCTGTAAACCTTGAATATTTATAACTTTTAATTTTGATGAAACTGTTCATAAGTATAACATAGTACAAGTATTTAAAAAAAAATTTAATATTTTTTTTTGACAAAGCTTTTTAAATCACCTTCCTATCAGAGGTGGGCATGATCCGTTACTCCGTTACTAACGGAACTAGTTTTTTGAGTAACGGAGTAACGGACTCGTTACTTTTTCGTTCACGTAACGAACTGAATAAGTTCCGTTACTTTTTCCTCCGTTACTTTTTAGTCCGTTACATTTTGTTCGACTTTCTTTGAATGTTGATAGCCAATTGACCACCCCAGTCAAGATAAAAAATCCTTTATAATATATATATAATAAATAATATATATATATATATATATATATATATATATATATATATATATATATATATATATATATATATATATATATATATATATATATATATAGAATAAGGGGAATCTGCATAGAATAATGATTAGGGATGGTGCTTTTGTAACTGATGAAATGAATGTGACTCTAATGTGGTGGGAACACTTCGGAAATCTGCATAACATTGGCAGTAGTGAAGAGGTGATAGTGAATGTGTGTGGGTTTGAGGGTGGAAAAGGAATAGGTATTTTGGAGTTGAGGTCATTAGTAAGGAAGAGGTAATGGGTAGAGTGAGAAAGTTGAAGAATGGTAAATCTGCAGGTATAGATGAAATTACCGGTGAAATGATCATGAATGGAGGCGAAATGATGATTGATTGGATTTGGAAGTTGTGTAACACAAAGCGTTTATGGAGGGTATAGTTTCGAGGGATTGGAGGAGAGCAGTAATAGTACCCTTAGATAAGAGTAAAGGAGATAAGGGTAACTGTAAGAATTATATGGGAATTAGTTTATTGAGAGTAGTAGGGAAAGTATTACTTGGTATGTGTGAAAGAATGCGTCAAGGACTGAAGGACTGATTGTGAAGAACCAAGGTGCGTTTAGATGTGGTAGAGGATGTGTGGATCAAATCTTTAATTGAAAAAAATGATTGAGAAAATGAGGGAGAAGAAGAAAAAATTGTATTTAGTTTTTTTTTTTTTTTTTGATATGCAACAGGCGTATGATATGATTAATAGGGAAGCTCTATGGAAGGTGTTATTGATATATATGGTGTTGGTGTAAGCTTCTGAATGGGAAATCAAAGTATGAAAGTATGATGTATGTATGGTGGGAACACTTCGAAAAATCTGCATAATATTGGCAGAAATGAAGAGATGATAGTGGGAATGTGTGTGGTTTGATGGCCTGCAAGAAGAATAGGTAATTATGATGAGGTCATTAGTACAGGAGGAGTAGGTAGGCGAGAAAGTCGAAGAATGCGTAAACTGAGTAGCTATAGAGGTGAAATCACCGTGGAAAATTGATCAAGAATGGAGGAGACATGGTGATTGCATTGGATTGGAGAGTGTGTAACAAAGCCGTTTATTAGGTATAGTTTCGAAGGATTGAGGAGAGCAGTAATAAGTTTCCCTTAGATAAGGGTAAGGGAGATAAGGGTAACTGTAAGATTATATGGGAATTAGTTTAATGAGTGTAATGGGGAAGATATATACTGGTATTTTGGGTCGAAGGAGTGGTCGAGTGACTGAAGGACTGAGTGTGAAGAACAAGGTTCGTTTAGAAGTGTAGAGGATATGTTGATCAAAAAATCTTTACATTGAAACAAATGATTGAGAAAATGAGGGAGAAGAAGAATAAATTGTCATTAGGGTTTTTTTGGATGATGTAACAGCGTCTGAAGGATTATAGGGAGCTTATGGAAGGTTTATGACATATGTGTGGTTGTAAAGGCTTCTGAGTGGAATCAAAATATGTATACGATAATGAAGCGTGTGTAAAAATAATGGAGTTGAAGGTGATTGTTTTAATATTGATTGCGGAGTGAGGCAGGGTTGTGTTTATGTTCTTCTTGGTTATTCAATTTGTATATGGAAGGGTTTATGAAAGAATTTAGGGGTGGGGGTGGCAGGAGATGGTGTTAGAACTGTGGAGAAGAAAAGAAATGGAGGGTTGCCCTACCCATTATATGCGGATAATTTGGTTTTGTGCGGTGAATTTTAAGAGAGTTTGAGAGGATATAATAGAGAGATTTGGCAGGGTGTGTAAAAGAAGATGTTTGAAGGTAAATTTAGATGAGAGTAATGTTATGGTTTGTGAGTGAGGGCAGTTCTCGGTGTGAAGTATTAGATTATTAGATGGTGAGCAGTACGTTTCAACAATAAACACTCTTTGTTGGATTGAAAAAGGAACGGATGATGCAGAGTTGTAGTAGGAGAGTTGTGAATGGCAGGAAGGTGGCTGGTGCAGTTAAATCGTTGGTGGATGTAAAGGGACTAAGTCTTGAGTGTGCTAGGGTCTTACATGAGGGGATGTTTTTTAATAATAATAATATTTGATTGACGTTACATCATGTTAGTAAAAATAAAAAGTTTATTGGACATTAACAATATTTTCCTGTAAACCTTGAATATTTATAACTTTTAATTTTGATGAAACTGTTCATAAGTATAACATAGTACATAACATAGTACAAGTATTTAAAAAAAAATTTAATATTTTTTTTTGACAAAGCTTTTTAAATCACCTTCCTATCATATATAAAAGTGTAAAAATAAAGTTTTGCATAAAACTATAAAAATTTTGAAAATTTTAAAGAAATGTCGAAGTCCAGTAGCAAGCTCAATTTTTTTTTGCAAGTTCACATAATAAGGTTAAATGGTATCTTCTGAAGAAACAGCAACTTTTTAAACCCCGTTTTTTTTTTTTTACTCCACCGTACTCATCAAAATAAAGAAATTATGAAATGAAATTTAATTTTTCTTATTAGTTATTATGTAATAATATAAAGGAATTTTTTTTATCTTATTTTAAATGAATAAATGTTTTCATGTTTTTAATTTCATTTACTTGTTCTAGTTTCATTTGTTAATTATCTTTTAGTATGTTTAGAAATGGATATTGACAATTACAAAGCAAAATCTTCAAGGCCATTGGTAAATATGGGGTAATAGTAGTGCAGAGAGGTATCACCCTGATTTTTATAAAAATCACAGGATATACTCTAAAGAAATAATAATGAAGAATGATGAAAACTAAAATCGTCGCTCTCTTTAGGAAAAAGTTTACAGCCTCTCAAAAATGATTTGTCTTTAGGAAAAAATGGTAAAGCCTCTCAAAGATTAAAATTTTCTCATAGGCTTATAAAAAAAATTAGTGGGCCTCATGCATGTTTTAGGGCCATCCTAGTTCAGGTTATGATAAAGATTTGTTAATTCTATATTAGATTTTCTCTCGTGTTGCCTAACAAAATTTATCATAACCTGAACTAGAGGCCTTGAAAAGAGACCTTAAACCTTGATGATCAAAAATGGAAAAAAGTCTATAGGGTTTTAAACTTTGAGAGGCTGTAACTTTTTTCCCTAAAGAGAGCGATGATTTTTATTTTCTTTATTCTTCATTTATTTTTTTTATAGTATATCCTATAATTTTCATAAAAATTGAGGGTGACACCTCTCTGCACTACTATTACTGTAAATATTAACTTATAAACTATGTAGTAAAGTATATATATATTATATATATATATATATATATAATATATATATATATATTATATATTATATATATAATATGATAATATATATATATATATAATATATTATATATATATAATATATATATATATATATATATATATATATATTAAATTCTTTTATTAATTTGATTTTCACAAAATTCTAATATTACTTTAAATAACACATGGGTTTTATTGGGTAATTTAGGTGTGCTTTTCTGGTTTTATTCGGAGCATTTTTTTTTATTGCCAGCCCTGCTGTAGTACTTTTAAAATAACTTTACAAATATTAATAGTTAAAACTACTATTATCAATTCAGAAATATTAGTCAGAACAATGTTTTAGTATTTTAATGTTGAAAAAGGTTGTTTCATAATAGTTAATGTAGCAAAAAAAAAAAAAAAATTTGAAAATGTCATAAGTTGTAAAGAACTTAAGTTTAAAGAGTGGATTGCTTAACGTAGAGTCTCGTCATTTATTTGCAATGATGTAAATTTGAGTGTTAATGCAATACTTGTATAAATTTGGTTGGTGTAATGTTTAAAATGTTTATTTTCAAAATGTTATTTTTTATTTTAATTCTACATTATTGTAATTACAATTTTCCAGATAACTTTTTCTTTCCTTAATTGTTTATTAAAATATATTTCCATTAAAATATGGCAAATATTAAAATGAATATCAAATCTGAAAATGAAATAAAAGTGGAAGAATTAGACTTGGAATATGACTCTTATCAACAAGGTTCTCAGGTGAGCTATTTTATATATATTATATATATATATATATATATATATATATATATATATATATATATATATATATATATATATATATTATAAATATATATATATATGATATATTATATATATATAATAATATATATATATATATAATATATATGAGTCATCATATAAAGTATTAATTCAGATTATCAAAGAATGACTAATAGTGACTTTGATACTATTCTTCACATGCTTTGTTCTGAAGATCTTCGGAAATGTTTGTGAATTATTTGCTCAAAAGTCACTCAGTAAATATCAAATAATATCTGTAAACTATAATATATATATATATATATATATATATATAATATATTATATATATATATATATATATATATATATATATATATAATATATATATATATATAAATATAATAATATATATAATATATAATATATATATTATAATATATATATTATATATATATATATAATATATATATATATATATATAATTATATTTTATCAGTGAAGAGGGGCAAACCCTGCCAATAGTCGAAAAAAGAGAAAAGAAAACCCTAAGCGTCAGAAGCTTAATAGGACAAAAAGGGATCGACGTGTATCAGCAAGAGGCCCAACCCAGCCGCGGTTGCGCAACTCTTTCTTAGCAGAATAAAAGAAGAAGGAAAGAAGAAAATCTCTATGTGTTACTAAGGAGACTAGCTATTCAATAAAACGCAGACACACAAAATCTTAGAAAAATATATAATTAAAAAAAAGACATATATACAGCTTGTGCTTTGCACCCATACAGTTTTGCAATATAAAAAAAAAAATAATATAATATGGTTTATGAAATTACGAATTCCAGCAATAGTACAGCCTATCAGATCAGAGGAGCCAATCGAAGTTGACCAGATCGTAGAGGTAATAAAATTGAATTACCAGAACGATCAATAGACCTATATAAATATAGGTGTATTCTCGTGACTGATAGTCAAATCGACACAAATTATTGAAATTAATTAAATCAGAGACACGCGCAA
>JABUQX010012829.1:0-16418 GCA_015478945.1 Trachelipus rathkii | reverse complement strand
ACCGAGGCCCGCTACGCGCAGTTACCCACCAGCCGTGAATTTATGTTAGATGGGGAGCAGCCAGAAGGTGTGAAGGAAAGGGGTAAATGAGGAGAATGAATGAAAAGTATGTTGAGGATGTTGGCTCATGTGGAAAGGTTGAATATAGTCGCGTTGCGTTAAGCGGAATGTCAGAGTGGGTGAGCTGTGTTGGGAATCAAGCCAACTGGGAGACCAAAAAGAAATAATGATTGAGTCCAGTAAAGGAGAATGTCTGGATGAGAAAAATGTGAGTTTGCTGACGAGAAAGAAACGGTGCTATTAATAGGAGTGGAGTGGCGGGGTTTACTCACTTCGTGCGGGCATGTGCGGCCCACCGGCGCCAGCGGATGAACCCCTTCACCTGACGATATGCCATACGATGAGGGTTCGTTCGCAGTCCACATGAAGCTCCAATGCATGCGAGGACTTTATTGTACTTGATAGTTTGCAAGTGTTTCGAAAGATCATTATATAAAGGCTGGCATTTTTCTTTTGCGAGTTTTTGTCAATTTTTTGTTTCTTTGAGCTACGGCTGTGTTGCTTTTTCTTATTGATGGCATGTTCAAGTTGCAACCCTCACACCCCAGTCTTTTTGCGAAAAAAAGGAGTCATTGAAAGTGAGAAGAAAGAAAGAAAGAAAAGAAAGAAAGAAAGAAACGATAAAGAAAGAAAAGAGAAGACCTAAGAAAAGACAAGACAAGAAAGAAAAGAAGAAAGAATAAAAAGACAAGAAAGAAGAAAGAACGATTATATAGATATATATATATATATACTCATATAGTATACTATATATATACTATATATATATATATATTAATGATATCATATATATATATATACTATATATATTATATTATATATGTATAGTATAATATAAGATATATATATATAATATATATAAAAGTTTTAAGTAATATTTAACAATCCAAAACATCTCACGCATCGATAAAAGAAAACCTGGCAAGTTATCAAAAAACTAAACTACAACTCTCAAAACAGCCCCCCCTCCCTCCCACGAATCCCCATCCTTACCTGATAACCCCCTCCCTTCTCCTAAACAACAATTCAGACCGCCTAGCAAAACATGATGCTAACATTTCTATCTCTTGCAAACCAACCCACCTCAATAACAGGAAAACAAAAAAAGAACCTCAGCGCAAACTCCCCCCAAGACCACAACCCCCCACCTCCTTTTTTAATCGAAAGGATTAGCAGAGAAACTAATTCAAAACCCTCAAAAACCCACCAGCTATGGGACCAAACTCAATCTCAAACCGGTACATTGTAAAACAGCCCTCAGTGAAAAAGCACTCCGCCTTATCACAGAAATCTTCAAACAAAATCCTGGGCAACTTAAAACGTATATTACCCTCAATCGTGGAAACCAAGCCATTCATACTCCCCCAAAACTCAAGCCTAAAAAAGACCCTAACTCCCCCCTCCTCTACCGCCCAATCTCTTTCCTCTCCTCCATCAGTAAACTGCTGGAGAAGAAATTAATATTAAACAAAATGCTCCCCTCTCATTAAATTCTCGATTCTCCAACATAGCTTTAAAATTTCTCGACTCCACACCTACAGCCCTTACCTCCCTCACCCAACACATCATCAATGACTTCAACCAATCCCCATCCGATAGATCCATTCTCACAGCAATCGGACCAATCAACAAAAAGCCTGTTGACACTGCCCCACATACATTTTCTTATTAGAAAAAATAATTCAAATCCCCGCCTAGAAAATAACGACAAACACAATGGCTATCTAATGTTTCTCACTAACCTTTGTGCCAAAGTTCTCCATGAAAAACAATCTTCCCACTTCCATTAAATTACAAACGCGTCCCACAGGGAGCCAGTCTCTCTCCATTTTTTCCAGATCTATTTCACCAACAACCTGCCCATCGCCTACCCACCAACTCCACCAAAACTTATCACATACGAGAGATGCATACCCGTCAGTTCCCAAAATCCAGACCCGGTAAATAGAGCCACTCTTCACACCCAAGAATACTTAAACAACAATTTAGAAACTTGGTTACTCTCATAAGAATGACCGCCTCCCGCCCCAAATCCTCCATCACCGCACCACAAATCTCACTCCATCCAATAGTTTTCCGGAACAACAATATCCCCTCCCCCTACACAAAACCCAAAAAATATTATGACTTACCTATGACACACATATGACTGTCTCCCCCCACATCGACCAAAATCACTTTCATCAACTCAACGGAAACTAAAGACCCTCCTCCGAACCCTTTCCCAAACACAACTTCAGTGACAGGAACACACCCTCACCTCCACTTAAAACAACTCCTCAGAACCAAATATACAACTATGCTTCCCCCGCATGGTTCCCTCCACTGGCAACAATCTAACTCAAAGAAAAAAAAATTACAAAAATCACACCAAAACACCGCCCTAGAATTATCACCGGGATTACCAACAACTACCCTATCAAATCAATTTACATACGAATTACATCCTTCTCTATCTCCACCCACCTGGAGATGGTGGAACTCGATTCTACCAGAAAACCCTAAATCCAAACCCACCCATGTCAACAAATATTCTCCAACCCCTGCCAGGCACAGACTAAAATCCCCACCTTCCTCACCAGCCAAATTCTATAATGACATTTAACAACATTATTCCCCCTCCTGCCTCAATAGTCAAGCGCTCACTCATAACTCCCATTATCACATACTAACTAACACGTTACCTACACAAAACCGCCTAATAAACAATTGTACTAAATTTCCCCTATAGAAAAAACACTGTCTAGAAGAGCCAAAATTGACCTCGCCGAGCAGCAGACAGGTCGCAAACTAAATCTAGTAAGGTTAAATAATAGAATTCAAACATAGACAATGTTACCTCCCCACCTGCACCAGAGTCACATTTCCAGGCACACAATGGAGCACCTCCCTTCTCGGGGTGCTCCGCTCTCGACGCCCCCTATGCCGACTTCTCTATATCATCCCTTCTCAACCTGTGGAACCGCCCAAAAGAGCTGGTGCGCCGCGCTTCCTGGACAGCAGTCGTGGCCCGTCCAATTGCAGGGTGCGGCCAGGGGCAGAAGTTATAGTAGATATATATATATATATATATATAATACTATATATTATTATATATATAATATATATAGTAATATATATATATAGATATAAGTAATATATATACTATATATAATAGTTATATATATCATATATTCGATATATACTATATATATATAAATACTATATATACATATTATATATATATAATATATATATATCATAGTATATATATATATTATATATATATTGAGAATTTTACATTTAAAAAGGTAAAAATTCAGTATTTTGTAAATATTATATAGGTATTAATTTGGTGCTGGGATGACGGTTTAGCGGACAGGCATTTTTATGTACGAAAAACAACCAAGTAAAATATTTCTGATTAAATACTTGTCATAAATAGTTAAAATCGCAGAACTACGAGAACCTTTTTTAACAGTCTCATTATAAATTATTGAAACATTCTCATTCAGTTTCTATCGTGGTAAGTCCGTATCACGATCACTTTGTATAAGTTTGTATTTAATTTTTTAAGATTTATTTGTGAAGGTGTTCTATGGAGTTTATGGAAATTTAAGAATCATCAGATGACCATCCTTCTGCAAGACGATGGGAGGTAACAAGGCCAGCTGGTTTAACATCAATCACTCAATATCTTAGATTGCCAAGAAAGGATTGTATACAACTTAAGGTATGTTTTCGTACGATTAGTGCTTGTACGCTAAACAGAGTTGTAATTAAAATTTAAAAATTAATTAATTATTATCCTAGCACCTTAATCGCAAATAAATAAAAAATAAAGGTCAAGATTAATGGTTTAAAATTTATATTTATCATACAACTTTTCATTATATTTTAATAAATTTATAAACTTTTAAGGTGATGAAGTTGTAAGGAGAAATTTAATTTAACAAGAAAATTTTGATATATTTCCTTTAAAGGAGATTTTAAATATTTATTTTTTCATATTAGCTGTGTCTTGACTGGTAGTGAAGAATCAGGGTGTGGGAAAAACTGCACTACCTTCTCGGAGGAATTTTACCTTTACATCCAAATATTAAACGAAGATACACATTTATGACTTTTGTTCTTTTAAAGAATTCCAACTAAAAGACACATTTAATTAATTAAAAATTTATTTATATTTTATGTTCAGCGTTTTTTGGTTATCTCCCAGGTTCAAAATTTGCTACATGGAACCCTTGGTAGGACTTGCAGTGCATTGATCATGTGTTAAAGTGTGCAATCTGCTTCCTTTCACTTGTAGTTGGTAGGCTCAAATTTAAAAGGTAAGTTTCTTAAATTTTAAGCTTAATTAATCTTTTGTCACACTAAAAAGTTTTAGCGAAAAATTGAGCGAAAATTATTATTTTTCACTTCCAAATTATAATAGCGCAATTTTATTAAAACATTAATACAAAAAAGGTTGTATATTTGAATTTGAATTTCTCATATTTAAGACTTTAAATTTTAAAAATTTTCAAAAGTTTACACCGCTGAAATTTTTCGCAATTTTTGAGCTTTAATCTCTAATATTGAATCTTTAATTTGTACTTCTCAAGAGTTTTTTGAAAAATATAAACCTTAAATACAGTATATATTCATTATTGTTTAAAAATCTACTCTAAGTATATATATTTATATTGGACAGTTTTAACCAAAACTAGTCCTAGATTTTGGCTCTAAGAATGTCAAGTTTAGATTTTAATATTGAGAAACGAAAGTATTTGCGTGCGCAGGTAACTAGAAGTAATAATGAAATTAAAAGTTCTTTAGAGGGCTTAGAGAGTATAAAGAAACAGCTGTTGCAGCAAAAATTAAATTCCATAAGTAAAAAATTAAAGGATTTAAATACCAAAATTGCATTTCAGATTTGGGATGAAAGTAAAATTATTAATAATGTAGACTCATTTAAAAAAGGATTGTGTGATTATGATTTATGCGAAGATGAAATTATAGAATCCATTTCCATTTTGGAAGAAAGCAAAATTAGAAACTATTCCAAATGAAAATGTAGGTATCAATATGAATTCAAAACCACACGACTCCGTTACCAAAATACAGTAGAGAAGTGATAGCAACGCTAATGCGAAGAAAGTCGAAACAAAAAACGAAGTAATATGGTCGAAACAAGCAAACAAAGATTTGCATTTTACCTACTTTAACCTGTAGTCTTGAAAACGGGAAAATTTTTAAGAGGCATAAAAGATTCGGAGTTTCAACTATTTAGTTTTGTTAGAATTCGTATTGGAATGTGGTAAGTTTAAAGCGTTTAACAAAGAGTATAACTTAGATGTAAATGGGTTGAACAGATCAAAAGAATATAAAAGTAAAGTTGTAGAATTAGAAATAAAATTTGGAGAAATAGTTTATAAAATTAAAGCTGTATGTGCGCCAGAGGTACCTACAAAGTTTGACATGCCAAATTTAGGAACAGTCATTAAAAAATTTAACGAAAAATGATATATTTTCGCAGATAGTTTCTTTGAAAAAAACTCAAGTAGCATTGCAGAAGTAAGTTTAATTTTAGGAACAGATTCCGTTTATTATATTCCAGAAAGTATGGTAGAATTTGGAACTCATACACCATCATGTTATTTAGAAACTCCTATAGGAATTATGTTTATGGGTAGAATTGAAAACTTGTTAAAAAATTGTGAGTTGCTACCTCCAAAATTTAAATTTGAAAAATCTTTTGATAATGAAATAAAAAAGCGTTCTATTTTTGTTATAGAAGAAAGCAACAGCAAAAAAAATGAAGCAAGCACAAAAAAAAAAAAAAAAAAAAGGTATGGGTGAAGAAAGGAAGATTTAAGGATGGGTAATAAAGAAGTCTCCAAACCTACAGAGGAAATATATTTTACTATATTAAAAGACTGAAATGCAGAAAATATTGTTGAAATAACAGATTTAATGAAATTGAACAGAGAATCTTCTAGGATTATTGATTAAAAATCCTTCTTCTGTCAATACCTTACAGTCAAGGGTTGTAGTGGAGATTGAATTTGAATCGCGGGGACATATAGTTACTCTTGAGGAACTCTCCAAGTTTCAAGGGTTGCAAAATTTCAAAATTGTACTTTATTCAGGCCAAATATTTCCAAATTGTCAACAAAATTTGAAAGAATTTTGAGATGAAAGTCATGTCACCCAGGTAAAGAAAACTATCTTGAAACTTAGAGATATTAGGGTGAATATAATAAGAATTTATAATGATTAATATTGAATCAGCTAGGCCTCAAAAGTACAATTAAATTTATTTATTTGTTTTATAAAATAAATATAATTGCATTTTATTAAATTTTCATTTAAGGAAAATTTAATTCCCTCCCCCAGTGTTGAGAATCTTACCTTTTTACATTTAAAAAGGTAAAAATTCAGTATTTTTCAAATATTATACATTAATTTGGTGCTGGGATGACGGTTTATCGTACAGGCATTTTGCTTTGCAAAAAACAACCAAGTAAAATATTTCTGACTAAATACTTGTCAGAAAGTTAAAATCGCAGGACTACGAGAACATTCTCATTATTGAACCATTCTCATTCAGTTTCTATCTTGATAAGTCCGTTTCAAGATCAATTTGTATAATAAGTTCAAATTTAATTTTTAAGAATTATTTGAGATGTTCAATGAAGGTAAGGGGGATAAGGTGAGCTGTAGGAACTATATGGGAATTAGTTTATTGAGTGTTGTAGGGAAGATATATGCCTGGTATTTTGGTGAAAGGAGTACGTCGAAGTGACGAAGGACTATTCTGAAAGGAACAAGGTGCATTTAGAAGTGGGAAAAATGTGTGGATCAAATTTTTACTTTGAAACAAATGATTGAGAAAATGAGGGAGAAGAATAAATTGTATTTAAGTTTTTTTTTTGGTTTTTTTTTTACAGTTTCACCACCATTCACGGCAGGCCCTATTCAGGGATGGTGGTTGCCACCAAAATTTCATCCCTTCGCGTAAATACCGCAGATGAGCACAGACGCAGGCTTAAAATGAGGGAGATTAAATCAGAGGAAACACAGTAGATGGAAGAGAAACTTCCACAGAACAATGTGTGCAGAAGAAGGAAGCACGCGCACCGAAGCTAGCCTGGATTACCCACTATCTACAGAACAACTCGGTGCGCAGACACAGCACCCTGTGTGCTACGAGGGCGTCGTAAAGTGGGTGGTAGAGCGGTAATTCCCTCGAACACCTGCCGCTGCGCGGTACCTATAAAAGAGATAATAGTACCAACCATCAGCGCCGCCAAAGATAGAGGTCAAGTGAACTGGAAAGTACAGGAACGGTTTATGAGCCTTTTTGCCTTTGACTCGACCCTGCCAAAAGCCGTGTGAAACAGAGGCCCCCCCCCCACATATGAGAACAGTACTCCATCCCTTATATAGCTGGAGTAATTGAGGAGAAGAGGAAAAAAAACTGCAGTTAAACAGAACTCCCAGTGTTCTTTGAGCCGCCCTAGCAACCGTTGTGATGTGAGTTTCCAAACATTGTTTGTTATGTTCTTAAGGCCAAGTATGTCTTAATTTCAACAGAGAGACGAGAAACCTCGAAATAGATAGGGGAAAGTTAGAAATGTTTAAGAGGAATTGAAGAAGTTGAAGTTTTTTAAGATTGAATTTCACAAGGTTGAGACGACCCCAATCGAAATGCTATCCAGATCAGCGAGAATGAATCGGAAAGATTAAGACAAAAGCAATTCTAGAAGTAAAAAGGAGCAGAATTGAAATGAGTTAAGAATGAAGGGTCGATTCATCTGCATATGAGTGGATAAGTTAGATGTGCAGTGAGAAGATCTATTAATGAAAAGCTAAGATAATTATTAGGAGATAAACAGAACCCTGAGGAACATCCACTATGACAGAAAAGGAAGAAGAATCGCCCCATCAACAACAGCCGATATTGAGAGATTGAAAGAAACCAGCCATAAGTAAGCAAAGAAAGGACGAAACCCAAATGAGGGAGCTTGGAGAGCGATACGTTCCATACCCGGTCAAATGCTGGATATTCCAAGCGCCACCACGCAAGTCATCCCCTTAGTTCCTAAGGGCGAAACCATAAATCGGTTAAATAGGAAAGATATCACCAGACCTCGAACGCCGAAACCGTACTGGCGATCGGAAAGAAGTAGAGAAAGAGATTCCAGATGGTCTAAGAAGTATGTTGAGAAGGGTTTCAAAGATCTGTAGATAAAGGAAAATTACAGGGGGGAAAAAAGGGGAAAAAGAAGGGGGGGCTGTTTGGGGGGCGATAGTTGAAAGGATCAGAGCCGCTTCCTTTTTCGAATAGTTGACATGTGCGTGCTATCCCAACTACTGGGAAAAGTTTATAGTATGAGAACGAGGATAAGTAAACGAGGGAGGGGATAAGCTGGAAGCACACTTCCCTAAAAACCGGAGGAATGTCATCCGGGCCCCCGCCTTCCTAATCTTCATAGATTTCAGGAGCCCATGCACCTATCAAATGTAATCTCAAGTAAAGACATGGGAGGACACCTGAAGAGAGAAGGAGGAGGAGGAATGCCAGAATCAGTCCAGGGTTGAGTTAGAGGAAAAAATAGGATTCCAAAGAGTTTGTTCAGTTGGAGAGTTAGCACAGAGCCATCAGATCGAATAAGAGGAGAAAGAAAGATATCTTTAGAGATGTTTTGGAAGAGGCCAGAAAGATTTCAGTAGGAGAACCAAGGGGGGTAGCGCATTTCGTTTGATGAAAGCCGCTTTCTCGTCGAAGAGTAATCCTGCAAGATTTCTAGCTGAATGAAATTAGCGAGATTGCAACAGAAGAATGATATTTGCCGGTAAATAACCCTGTCTCTAGCCTGAATGCCAGAGAACAGGCACGATCCGAACATGGATTATGAGGAGAGAAAGATAGTCAAGAAGGAATTAACCTGCTCACCCGTCAACGATATACAGCTCCACCTAACGATTACAGCTCATCAGAGTCAAAGCAGTCATTCCAATTATAGTTAGCGTAGAAGCACGCAAGGCCTCCCAATCAGCATCTCAAAGTGCCAGAAAAACGAGTAGGGCAGGATGGAGCTGTTGAGAGAAAGTATTAAAATTAAGTAATATAAGGTCGTTGTCAGATTTACCAATAGGATCGGAAAGTGTGTATTATTAGAGAAAGACAGCTGATGAAACATAGTCAAGGTGTTCAAGAATTGGTTGGACGATCCCGTAATGTGGTAGGTTCCTTTTTGATTAGTTGCTCCTTCAGATTACGTTAAGAATGCTGAATATGGCCTCCTCACCACCTACAATCAGTATGAGAGGACCCCAAACCCTTCAGTGTTGTGTACATTGAAAATCCCCTAAATAGAGGACCTCTGAATTTTTTTGATGAGAAGATATAACAGTTCCCTGACGAGTAGTAAGATATTCAAAGAAAGATGTGAAAATCTTGCTCTGTTAGGAGAACAGTAGCAGAAGCACAAAGATTTGAGTTGACATTAGAAAGATTTCGAGCCACAGAGCATCGAAATTAGAGATTCAATTCATGAGACGTTGTACGAGGGTATTAATGTTTTGATAAGCAACACCACTCCACCCTCCAAACGGAAATTATAAATAAGTTATAGTTAGATACATTAAAACGAGTTAGAGGGGAATTCTTAGCCAATCTGAGTCTCAGCAAAAGAGCAAAAGGTTAGGGTTAGAGTTAAAGGTGGTATTCCACGGATGCAAATTGAGTTTAACCACGCCGATGTTAGTAAAGTTAATAGAAAGCCGCGCCTACGCAAATCCATCTTTTCACACACACACACACACCACACAAAAAAAACCCAAACCCCCCCCACCCCCCCCCACCCCCCCACTTCTAAACCCCCCCAAAACCAAAAAAACAAAAACCAAAAGAAACCTAAGATAAGGGAAAAAACAAAAAAAAAAAAACCTATATGTAAAGAATAGCATAAAATAACTAATTAAAAATTAAGACTATAATTAATTAAATAAAAATTGTACTACTATTACACTGAAAAATAAAACGTGAAACAACGTTTATCTACACTTACTAAAAATTGATTAACTACAACAAAGAAAACGAAAAATTTTAAACTAAAACTTATCTATACTAAAATTATTAAATTAAAAATATTTGATTTAACTGAAAAAATAAAACTTAACCTAAACAACTTTACTACACTTACTTAAGTTTATGCATGTAACTACAACTAAAAGAAAAAAAATGAAAAAAATTAAAAAACTGAAATTATCCTTTTAAAACTCCAAACTTTAAACCTCGCCGAAACGAATAAATGATTAATTATACTTTGATACAATTTAATAAAACTTTCAATTAAAACAAAATGAGTTTAAAAAAAAAAACACACACTTTCACTAATCACAGAACATATATAATATAATAATAATAATAATTAATAATATAATAATAATAATAATAAAATAATAAAATAAATAATAATAATAATTAATAATATAATAACACTAATAAATATAAGATAAATTTCAACCGGGAGCACTTCAAGCACGTCTACACTCCACAAGATTAAGGTTTATATTTTAACAGGAGTATGAGAGGATTAATAGGGAAGCTCTGTGGCAGCTGTTAGTTGATATATGTGTTGTGTAGCTTCTGTAATGAATCAAAAGTAGTTTGACGTTAGTGAGCATGTGTTAAGAATAATGGAGTTGAAAGTGATTTTTTAATACTAAATATGCAGGGCTGTGGCAGGGATATGTTAAGTCTCCTTGCTTATTTTAATTTTGTATATGGTATGGGTTTATGAAAAAAATTAGAGGCGGGGTGGCAGGGAAAGGTGTTAATATAGGAATGGAAGAGAGAGTGGAGGGTCCCGCTTATTGTATGCGGACTATGTGTTTTGTGTGTGAATCGGAAGAGAAGAGATTGTAGAGGTGTTTGACAGGGTTTGTAAAAGGAAGGTTTAAAAGTATAATCTAAAATAACGCAAAAGAAATGTGAAGTTGATAATTTAGCTTTGATCGAGAGTGACGCATGAAACCGGAAGGGAAATGAAAAAAAGAAGCACCAAAAAGAAGACTAGAAAAAAAGAAGAAAACTCGAATAATAAAATAACGGTTTACCCAATTTTCATGGACAAGTTACTAAAGAAAATTTTTATTACGATTTCAGATTTTAGATTTAAAAATTTAAATTAAATTATTTCATATTACAGATCTGAGATGAGAAGCTAAACAAATCTTATCAATACATTTCTACTTTTAAATATTTAGAATAATAAAAAGATTTGAAAACTAAATCCCATTTATGCTGAGGAATATTGTTAATTATTTTACGACTTGCATCTTTCTTTTGACTTAAATGGACATTTTTCTAGATGAACCTAAAAACCAGTTTAAGAAAAGGTTTATAAAAATGATAAATCAGAAGAGAGGAGAAATATGAGTGCAAAATGCTGCTGTGGAAGCAAAAAGTAATGGCACATTTTTAAAGATGAGAAGTTATCTATACTTTATTTGATAAAATGTTTTTACGAACATTTCTAGAATGACTTTAAAAACATAAAATATATTATGCTAAATAAAAGAAGTAAAACAGTGGTCAAAAATTATTTAAAGATTCATAAACGAAAAATATTGATTTCATAAATATGGTCTAGAAATTAATAAAAAATATTAATGCGATAAATTGATTATATAAATGATATTGAATAATAATAATAAACACCCCACATCCTTCCTCCCGCGTGAGAAAGTGTGTATGACATCTGCATTAAAAAAAAAAAAAATGTTTGAGTATATGCTTGTAAGCCTCTAGGTGCCAGTGAGATATAATGTGGATGAAAGAAGAACGGTATGATGCAGAATTAGTAGGAAAGTTGTAATGTAGGAAGCTGGATGGTGTACAATTAAAATCCTTAGGTGAGTGTTACAGATGACTAAGTTTAAGGTGCGCGTAGGGTTTTGAGGAGTATGTGTAACCTGTTTGATGTTTAGTAGTTGAAAAACTAATGTCGAATAAGAGTTAGATCTAAGTACAATGTTCAGATGGAGAATCTTAGGGGCGTGTTATTGTGAGAAGAATTATAAAATGAGAATGAAAGCATTAGGGTTAGCGTGTTGTGTGTGAATAAAGGAGTATTAGACAATAAAAGGTACATGATGAGATGTTTTCATATGGAAAAGAATGGTATAATAGTCATTTGTTAAGGATGTATGGTGTGTGACTTGCTGGGAATCACCGTCTGGGAAACCAAAAAAAAGTGGATTGAGTTAGTAAAGGAATGCCTGAAGGAGAGGAACGTGAATTTGGCAGAGGGGAGAAGAAAGGTGTATTACATGTGTGAATGGCGGGGTTTTGTGGGGGGGTATGGTTGTGGCTTTGCCCAGAGAATGAACCCCACATTGACGAGATACCACAGTAAGGGTCCGTCGTGGTCTCATGAAGCCTCAGGGTCGATAGTAGACCTTGATAGATTCTTATTTACTACTTTAGCACATCCACATACTACTCCTGCAATACTATAAAAGATTCCTTAATTTGGTCCAGATTGTTGTTTCTTCCTTCACATTCAAATATTATTGCAAGGGTTTTAAGTACTTTTCCTTATTACCTTGTTCACTTAACTTCTCATTCTAAATTCTATCCTCTTCTTTCCTTACCTTTTTCCTCTCCATCCATCCATTTTTAACCCTATCTTACGTAAAACAACATAATGATCCGATAATCCCATCCCCAGGCCCTTCACTGATTTAACATCCATCACATACTTCAACATATTCTTCACCAACAAAAAAATCAATCAAACTTTTCCCTTCGATACCATCCCTACTTACGCCAACTCTAGTATACTTGTTTCAAGAAAGTACACACATACCTCTCTCCTCACAGAAATCAATCCTCCTCCTACCATTCTCATTTTCTCCCGTCACCCCAAGGTCACCTATTATAACTCTTTTTCGATCACCCTATTCAACCATTTAAGTCGCCCAACACAATTAGTCTGAAGCTCCTATCACCCCCATCAAAACCTCATTCCAGATTATCCCAAAAAAGTCGTCTCTTCTCAACATCACTATCAGATGGACCATATGTTACAACCCACAATACCATCTTGAACCTTTTTCAAACTTAAATTTAACCATATAATTCTTTTACTAACACAAAACAAAATCCACCATAGATCTGTAACACGAGTCACTCATCAAAATCGCCACTCCTTCTCTCCTCCTTTCATTCCTCTTCAATCCAGCACACAAACACATTTCACACCAAACCATTGATCTTCACCGTTTCCTTTCATTCTTGTTTCAGTCACAGCGAGCAAATCAAATTAACCTTTTCTAAATACATCCATCACCTCTCTCCTTGACATATTTATTCCTCTAGATTCCATGTATCCATACGATTCATACAATTTCGTCGAAATACAGGTCGTTTAGGATACCACGACAATTCCGATGCCTGCAAAAGGCATACCTAGCAAAGTAATGTGAGTGGCAGCAACTAAAAAAAAAAAGCCCACCACTGTCCCACTTTAATCGCCTTCTACGACACGCAGAACATATGCTACTACCCCCACACACAGGGATATAAGGTATTGTCTGAAAGAAAGCAGAATATGGATATGAACGCAAAAGAGAAAGGCAAACCATTGGGCACTGGATTGCCATGGAATATATCCTACAAACCATGAGCCCATAGGGAGGTACCATCGGTTATACGGTACTCTAAATAAATAAATATATAATATATATAATATATATATAAAATATAATATATATATATTATATATACATATATATAGATATATATATATATATATATATAATATATAGTATATTATATAATAATAATTGTTTTAGTGGTTGTTGTGGCCCACCTGGCCAAGGATTAACCCTACACTGACGATTCTACCATAGTAGTCCATTCGCGTTCCCAAAAGCTTTAGGTGGATTTTCTGACTGCGATGAGTTCTCGCCAATTAATGGTACTGGTATCTCGAGGCTAAGTGCTGGCCTTTCTTTTCGACTGTATGTCATGTTCTTCTATGCTTTTCTTTTCCGATGACTGTCACGCACCTTACCCCCCATCTTGGAAAATAAGCAAGATAAAGAAAAGAAGAAAAAAGATATATATATAATATATATAAATATATATAATATATATATAATAATATATAGATATATATATTATATATATTATATATAATATATATATATATATATATATATATATATATATATATATATTATATATATATATATATATATATAATATATATATGTGTTGACCAGCTGAACGAAGGCTGATTATTAAATATGAGAATATATGTTGCATGGGAAAGGTAACGGATTACAGAGGTTGCTATGTAAAAAATTGTGAATGGCAAGAGGTGCTTGGTTGCATATATTAAGTTTGGGATGTAAAGGGACTAAGTCTTGAGGCGCTAGGGTTTACATCAAGGCTATGTTGTTCACCTTGTTAATGTTATAGTAGTTGAGACCTATGTCGGATAAGACGGTAGTAGATCAAATTTCAATGTGTTCAGATGGACAATCTTAGGGCGTGTAATGGTGATGAAAAGAATGATCAAATGAGTAACTGAACCGTATTATGTGATTGTGTGTGTGAAGAAAGGCGGTAAATGAAAAAATAAATAAAGTATGTTAATGGTTGGTCATGTGGAAACGATGAATGATAGTCGTTTGGTAAACGGATGTATAGTGGTGAGGTGTTGAAATCGACGCTGGAACGCAAAAAAAGTGAATGAGTCATAAAGGAATGTTACTGATAGAAAAATGTAGTGCAGAGCAGAAGTGATAATAGGATGAATCGGGGTTTTGTGAGGGGTATGGTTGTGGCCCACCTGGTGCAGGATAACCCTACACTGACGATATGCCATAGTGAGGGTCTGCGCGTCCGTGAAGCTCTTAGATAGATTTTCTGGACTGCGACAGTCTCACTAATAGGTTTATAGAGCGCGCGTAAGGCTGGCTTTCTTTTCGACTGATGTCATATTCTTCTACTACTTTTCTGTATCCGGTGCATGTCACGCGCTTTACCCTAGTCTTGGGAAAGAAAGTGTATATATATTGTTTTAATATAATTATTACTATATATATATTATTATATATATCATAATATATAAATATATTATATATATAATATAAATATATTATATATATATATATATAGTATATATACTTATATATATATATAAAAGTCTTCCCTCGGCGGAACCAAAGAAAAAAGTAGCAAATTCCCAGTAGCGTCTGAAATACAACAACCTCTACATACCATATTTAATCCTTTCATTCATCCTGTTCGCTTTCTCCAAGGCACTTCCTCCAATGGATTACTATCAAATTCTTATTATCTCTCTTTTAAGGAACTCTAGTACAGTTATTATTCCATAGAAGTTGCAAAAAGAAAACTGAAAAAAATAAAAATTTAATTTAGTAATTAGCATAGTCAAATATATAACGATCATATTTATAATAGAGAAATAAAAAATAATTATCTTTATTTTCTCTCACTAATTAAAAAAAGATAATAGTAGTGCAGAAAAAAAAATATCTTCAAGAAAATATATAGTTTTAGATAAAATAGAAAATGATATTACCACACTCAAAATTTAGATGCTAAAACAGTGCTATTCAGAAATGATGAAATTTACGATCATGAAAAAATGCAACATAGATTTTCCTTGTCTTTTTTTTGGGGGGGGGGGGAAGAACCGGTTGACAGCTATAAACAAAGTGTTCAATATTTAAATAAGTTTGGTTTGTTTCATTCATGACATAAGTACAATGGAAACCAAAACAACTTGTTCTAAACAATGATTTAATTATTTTGAATAAGGTAATGATCCATAACTGTTCAATTAATTTAAACAATTCCATGCCAAAACCAATTTTAACACAGGAGTCGATGACCTTCCAATAAAAACTTTATCAACACACACAAAAAAATCCAAGTAAAGTCAAATAATAACGTTCATTACACAAGTATGCGTCATGTTTGCTGGGGAAGGGGGGGTTTGATATGGTACATTATTTTTATCTGCGCTGAATCCAAATCTGAAATCGTTTCTTCCGATCAGTTCTAGTTTTTCCGTAATAAAAAAAACGCGCATTCCCCATGTTTTTGCTCATTTTACATTATAGACTCAAAATAATCATGCTCATATATATATATAATATAATATATATATAATATATATATATTTATATAAAATTATATGTATATATATATTATTATATTATAGTATAATATATATAATATATATATATATTATAATAGATAATAATATATATATATATATAATAAATTATATATATATATATATAGTATAATATTATAGTATATATATATATATATATCTTCTCTC
>JABUQX010012828.1:70000-82500 GCA_015478945.1 Trachelipus rathkii | reverse complement strand
TATTATATATATATATATATATATATATATATATAAAGAATATATTTATATAGTAAAATCTATAAAAAGACTACTATAACTAAGTTCTTTGACAAAGATAGTCATTTCAAGTAGTGAATTTTATTTGTCAATTTTTGACTCGAAATTCTTGATCACGTGATCAACTACTGAGACGATTTTTTATTATTTCTGACTAAATATTTATAAGTTTATATATACCATTCATTAGATATATATACAGAGGTCGATTTTCAATTATAAAACTCAAAGGGGAAAGAGTCCAAAGGATATTTTCACAACGAGTTTCAGTTTCGAGTCTGCTCCCGAAAAAATCAAATTTTACGCTATGAAAATTTTGACAATGTTTTGATTTATGATTTATCTATTATTTTCAACCTTTTTTATTTCCTTCGTTTTTATAATCTAATCTATGTTTTAAGATTGATAAAAAATGATTCCCCATTTTTCATTGCACGATGCCAGTCAATTATTACACTGTACTGACTTTAATTTTGTGGGTACTTTTTAATGTGATGATTTTGATTTTAACAGCGACAAAATTTTCCCTTTATAAAATATTATTATAATTGAATTTTACTCTTTCAATTTTTACGTTTTTGCTTACTTTTCTTTCCCTTTTATTATTATTAATTTTATCCAAATCTCTGAATTTAAATTTGTCCTGATTATTCCGTTATATTAAATTACCCAAACTCTTTTATTTCAATTTTCCCTTTTTTGCGTTTTTGCTTACTTTTTTGAGTTTGATTTTATGGTTTGTATGTTTAAAAAAAATAAACAAAAATTAGTGTACATCACGTTGGGTAAAAAAAAGTGTGTGTAAATATCATACTTTTTAGCTTTCACCGAAGAGAGAGAGAGAGAGAGAGAGAGAGAGAATAAAAGATAGACAAAAACCTCGAAGAAATCTCCATCCTAATATAATAAAAACTGGACTTTAAAGTTAAAACGAATTAAAAGGGCGATTTGAAAGATGATTTGCACAGATATGTAGTTTGGTGATGGAAACCAATTACCACATAACCGTAGGCGAATCGGATTAATTCAAATCTTACGGACTATTCTATAAGAAACACCACAATATTATATAGTAACTCGTGGGCCCACGATCAATTTATAGTGTTCTTAACAGAACAAAACAAAGAGAAGAGGCTGAGTTAATACATAAAATTATGGCATTTATCAAAAATGACATGAAACGAATCAAAAACTATTGCCTTTTTTGTTCTAATATCTGCAAGGAGAGAAGGGGGGCCAAATGGCCATTAGTGGGAATTTCTAAGTTGTCCAGAAAGGCGTAATAAATGACATACCTACATAAAAATTTCCTACGATCACCATTTAACGGAAGGAAAGGTTTTCAATATTGCCGGCTAGCAAACAACAAACAAACAAATTGCTAGCCCCTACGTCAGGTCGACATGTCGCCTCCGAAAATAGCGATGATGTCTCTAAAATTGAAGGGAGAGACTCGTCTTGAGAGATAAGCCTCGTTAAAAATTTTAAACAACTTTAGACTGCATTTATAAATGAATCTTGAAGAATTTCGACTCGGAATGCAAAATATGGGAACGGAGTCTACTGAACGTGCAGTAATTAAGAATGAGAATAAGTGAAGACTCAGCCGAACTCGTCGCTTTATAGTCAATGAGAACGACGCCGATGGGTTGACGGTAAGTAATTAATTAAATAAACATCAAAACGAATTATTGATGTTTTAATAACAAATTTACTATTAAAAGATAGCAAATTTAAAACTATATACTAATAAATAAATTTTTTGAATAAATTGGAATGAATTATGTTATAAAAATTATCGAAAGTTCATGATGGCGGTCTTTGGCAACTGTATCACGTGTTGAAACTGGATTTTTAACCCAAGAGTTATAATATAATTGTAATTTTTTAATTAAGGATAATTATCAATTTTGACAACAATTAATAGAACCAGTATTCTTTTCTGATTAATTTGGTACAAGAATCAAGTTTCTAGCACCATTGTGAGCTAAAATATGTTAATACTTTGATATAGAAAAAATGGAAGGTCAGCTGGGGTCAATACTTGACCTTTCGATTGAAGGAGGTCAATGACACTTACGTAAATGAAAGATTGGAGTGTTAAGATCAATTTGAAATACTAACCAAGTCTGGCACTTATAGAGCACCTGGTTAGCGAGGAGGGGGAAGGAAAACTTTCAGATATGAAATTTCAGTATTTTGAGAAGCCTATTTTGGCAAGTAGCTTACTGTAATTATAATTATTTAACTAAAACTTTGATCAATATAAAATGCTATCAAAATGTAATTCTATATCTTTAGTATAACTTGAGAAGGTTTGAGATTTCAAAACTTTGTCAAAAGAAAGTTACAAGTGAACCGGTTATATTGTATCGGTTTTATTTATCAATTTTTGGGAGCAAGAGTTATTGTGTATATATATCAAATCTTATATATTATTTATATATATATATATATATATATATATATATATATATACTATTATATATATATATATATATATATATATATATATATATATATATTATATAATATATTAATATATATAATATATATATATATATATATATATTATATATATATATATATAATATATATATATATCGAAATATATATTATTTTTGGTTGAAATTTGGTACAATAATAGTTTTTGACATGAATAAGAAGAATCCGGTGAAATTTTTAACAAAAAATGAAATGGGGGGGGGGCTCCAGCCCCTAACCCCATTTTTAGGGGTTACAGGTAACCCAGGGTTTCAAACTGTTGGACTTTGACTATTTATGTATTAAAAATGAATTAATATTATGCAGGTCTCAAGAGGCGTAGCCCATTATAAGGCGTACCGGTACTTTACTCCCTACGACTTTTAATAGAGTACGTATTGTATTTTTGAAATTCTGGTTTAAAATGCACCGACTCGAGCAAGTTTTCCATTAATATATTTAACTTTTATATAAAAGTGATTATTAGGATTATTATTTACAAAATTTTGTACTATAAATAATAAAAAAAATGATTTGTCAGTGCAATTACGACTCTCTCAACTACAATTTGGGACCAACCACTCGCGAATACATCCATTTGTACCTTTTATAAATACTGGCCACGAAGTGGCAAATGGAGTAAATATAAAAAATTTACGACATTAAATTCCACACCCAAAGGAAACCACAACAGAAAAAATATAATCTGTTTTCGTAAGTTTTGGTGAAAGAAAATATAGTAAATAAGTATACCCTTTATTCGTCAGTGAACCGCGTCCGAAAAGGAGGATGAAAGCCAAATTGACCCATACGCAGTGATAAAATATGACTCTCAAGTCTTGCATACTCAAATCTCAAAAAACATCCTTCTAAACTTAACAAAAAAAACTTGGGAAGGTGGGTTTACATTGTAAACATTCCACCAGCAACAATTTTGTCAAGGAGACTCATGATAGCGATTATCAAGGACGCCCCCTTCCCACAGGGACTTTTTCAACTCCAAGACAGCTGCTTTTTAATTTATTGAAGGCTTTCCTTCAATTTTTCCTACTTCAAAGGATTTACATATTTACCTTTGTTCCTAACAAATTTCGGTATGTATTAGGAGATGAATATGCAAGGCTCTCGAAATCACATTTTAAAACGTTGTTGGGATCAGATAATAACTCCATCCAAAGGACGAACGCAATTAACTTTCGAAATAAAAAGTATAAGTAAGAAATTTATTAGATTATTTTTAATGTTCAATAGTAAGAGAAATTATATGATAAGTTTTTTAATGTTGTCTAAATGGACAATAAGGTTGACGCCGAAGCTTAATTCAATGAATATAGCTTTTGACCGACGTTTAGCCAGGTTGTTGCCTGACAATGGTTCCTTTGAGGAAGAAGTTTAATGAAGTAAATGACTCTTCTTTCGTGAAGAATCATAAATATTAAAAAATAATAAAAGGGGGAGGTACAAATGAACGATTACACGAGTAAGTTTGCCCTTCATTGAGCAGAGAAAACCGAAAGTACATTGACATCAGTTTAAGGAAATGCGATGCTTGCAATTTCCAAATTGTAATTGAATTTATAATTTTTAATTTTTAATATTTTGAAAAATATATAAACTTACACCAACCATTGTGAGGAGGTGAAGTTAAAAAGAAATTCCAAATAGAGATTACTATAAAACTTCCTTATATGGGAAGAGGAATTTCAAAGTGAGAGTTCTCACAAGTTTCAAAGTAGAAACAATATAAAATTTTTTAATATAATAATTTTTTAAATTGTTACAAATTTTTAAAGAGGGGGGGTTCCACCCCCAAGTCTCAGTTGAGACAATATAAATTGTTCAAAATATTTTTTATAAAAGGTGATTGTTTCACCAACCTCCGCAGAGGCAATGGAGGGGGGGGGGAAGGTTCCACTTCCCAAACCCCAAGTCTCAGTTGAGACAATAAGAGAATTGAACTATTTTTTAAGACAAATATGTAATGGTGCGCATTATTTACAGCTCCCCCCCCCCCTCGGCACCTACGAGAGAGGGGGAGAAAAAACTTAAAACTAAATATTTGATTGAGTTGGACAGTTGTCCTATAAGAAGATATAATAGTGGTCTAAAAAGCACCACTAAAACAAAGGGGTATGTTTTACCCTAAATAATAATTTTTTAATAAGATGGGAGTTCCCAAAAGTCTCAGCCGAGACAATAAATTTTTCAAAAAAGAAACTTAAAACTAACTTAAACCTAACTTAAACTAAGGAGGGGGTGCAGAAACCCCAGAGCAAACAAAAAGAACAAAAAGATACAAAAAAAATCTGCTATATACAAAAAAAATATGAGAAGGTACTTTGCCACAGTACCAGTTTGACAAAATAGAGGGGGGGGGTAGATAGAATTTGATAAGTGGCTTCAAACCCTATCCCCCTTTGGTTATTCAAATTTGTTTAAGGTCCGTTCACAAAGTTCCCGGACAAGGGTGGTTTTTTGTAAGTCAATTTTTGACTTACTTTGTGGTAAAAAAGTATTATTAGAGGAAGAGGGGGGATCATACCCCATAGTTATAGGGTCCTCCTGTTCCTCAGAAGGGCATAACTCTTCATTCAAAGAGTTATGTTTAAGGTGGTTAGATGAGAGGAAATCAGAGTTACTCATAATTACTCTCTCACCTGTAGTGGTAATATAGAGGTGGGGGTGGTCATTATTCAAATGAGACACCTTTCCCTCCTTTTTGTGGAATGACTTCTCTTTGGTAGAAGTCGATGGTTTTTTATTGTGATATAATTTCTTTCCTCGGAAAGAAAAATGAGTAAAGTTCTTTTTTGACTTAAAAGAACATGGTAGTGAGTACTTCTCTTTTTTAAGAGAAGAATGGCAAATTTTATAATCGAGTTTTAAAGTCTTTATCTCTGATAGAGGATGAAGACAAATTTTATTTTGACTAAAATGACAGTAGTCAGTTTTAGTCTTAAGAGGTACAATTTCCTTGTTGGAAAATGTGACCATTTTTGATGAGTTTATCAAACAATTTTTATTACCAATTTTGATTTTAATATTTGTAATATTTTTTATATATAATTTGAGTTGCTCTTTACAAGAACCAACTGCAAAAGTTTCACTCATAGCTATGAGTGACTTCAAATTTTTTATTAAATTGATTCCCACAAATTGAAATAAATTTTCTCCCTCACTTGTTTGTGAGTAAGAGAAAAAGGAACCATCCTTCATTATTATTTTATAATTATTTTTATTAGTATTTATATCAATATTTCTATAAGTATTACATTTTCCTTGCTCTGGAAAAGTAATTAAGGACTTCTCCTCACTCTGTGGGGAGGAAGCCAATTCAAGAGAGGGTACCTTCTTACTATACTGTGATAGATAAGAAGGATTTTTAAAGTTGAAGGAAGGTCCAAAATGGTTTTCCCACTTCTCTGTGAGAAGGGGAAGATGAGAACAATTTAAATCAAAAGATGAAATAATTTTAGTGCCTTCTAAGAGGACACTATTGTTAATAATTTTTAATGATAATTTTTCTGGCGATGTAGATTTAATATTAATTGGTAAATTATTGTTTGATGTAATTTTATTATTTGATAAATTTTGAGATGATGTAATTTTATTATTATTTGATAAATTTTGAGATGATGTAATTTTATTATTATTTGATAAATTTTCAAAAAGATATTTTATATCTTCCTCGTAGGAAGTATAAATGATGAGATCGTCAATGTCCTCTGAATCACTGTCAGTGGGTTCAGAGGATGATTTTGGTTCAAGCATTTCACATATAGACGAATGATGTCTCAGTGAATTGCAAAAGATGCAAGGCTTGACCATTAAACATTCAGATATAGTATGATTTGATAAAAAACAAGTTAAACAAAGATGGTTATTTACTAAATATTGACGTCTCAAAGAAGGAGTGGAGATTGTCTCACACTCAAAAGCATAATGATTTTGTTTACAATATATACATTCAATATGAAGATAAGCACATTCAAGTAGTGATATAGTATTTTTTACAAGTAAATAATATTTGGAACATTTAATGTATTCTTCTTGTAAAGAAGCGTTTTCAGAAATAATGGTTTTTTGTATGAGAGAATCATATCTCTTCAACTCACCATTTAAATATTCTAATTGTTCGACTATTTGTAGATATTTGTATATTAATGGGTATCTCTCATCAAATAATTTTTTGGCCTCAAAACAGATATCATCTATTAAGAGCCTTATAGTTTCACGTTCCTCGTGAAGTGATTTGGTTTTTGGTATATTTTTAATTTTATATTTGATATTAACAATACTTTTAAGAAGAGAACAATGAATGTCATAAGCTACATCATCTTCTAAAAGGGCGATTTCCTCATCGCAAATTTCTATAAGTTTATTATTAATATTATCTAAGTCTAAATCAAGTTTTTCTAATTTTTTAATAAGTAATTCCAACTGATCAGTATTCAGATTGGAATATAAAATGCAAAAGTCAGCTTCGTGTAAGGTAAAATATTCGAGACTTCGCATGATCTTCTTTCATACTTTGTTTTGGCACCGCGTGAATCGTCATACAGTTTTCAAGTTTTCTTGAGTCTGCAGATAAGGGCATGATCCAATATTTTAGATTTTGGGACCCCATTTTAGCCCCCCACCTGAAAATGGACATAAATTCAAATTCGGAATTATCAGCCGATTTTGACCCTATAAACACCAAATTGTAGCTTTTTTTGGCCTCTAAAACGTTGTTTTCCGGTGTTTTTCTGTGTCTGTAGTCATTTTCAAAATTTTTCAATTTTTTTCAAAACCCATGTTTTGACATTTTTCGTATCAACTTCCAGAATTTGTTTTTCGAAATGACTTCAAACTTGAAATATGCATAGATGGGTTCATTACCTACAAAAGTCACGTAGAATTTTTTCGATTTTTTGAGTTTTGTGCTCAGCGTTGTCCAATTTCCAAACCCACTTTTTTTGGATTTTGAAATGAAAAATTGCGATAATTTTTTTTTTTGTTCGAGCGAAGTGGATGAAATTTTCAAGGAAATTAGTTATGGGAGAGGCACATTTTTTACTTAGATAATTTCTTTGTATATGCATTAGTTTTGGATTTGTTCTTGGAACAAATTAAAAAAAAAAAAATTTGGGAAATTTTTTAAAATTTTCTTTTGAGTATACAAAAAAATTATCTAAGTAAAAAAGGTGTATCTTGCCCAACTATACAAGCCCCGAAAATTTGATGTTGATCGGATAAGTAAGAAAAAAAATATCTCAATATTTCACTTTTTCAAAAATTTAGTCGTTCCAAAAAGAGAAATATTAAGATATTTTTTTTTCTACTTATCCGATCAACATCAAATTTTCAGGGCTTGTATAGTTGGGCAAGATAGACCTTTTTTACTTAGATATTTTTTTTGTATACTCAAAAGAAAATTTTTTAAAAATTTCCCAAATTTTTTTTTTTGAAAATTTGTTCCATGAACAAATCCAAAACTAATGCATATACAAAGAAATTATCTAAGTAAAAAATGGCCACTCCCCTGACTACATATGCCCTGAAAATGTCATCTCCACTTCGCCCAAACAGATAAAAAATTATCAATTTTTCATTTCAAAAATCCAAAAAAAGTGGGTTTGGAATTGGACAACGCTGAGCACAAAACTCAAAAAATCGAAAAAATAATCATGTGCATTTTGTAGGTAATGGACCCATCTATGCATATTTCAAGTTTGAAGTCATTTCGAAAAAAATTCTGGAAGTTGATACGAAAAATGTCAAAAACATGGGTTTTGAAAAATTGAAAATTTTGAAAAAATGACTACAGACACAGAAAAACACCGGAAAACAACGTTTTAGAGGCCAAAAAAAGCTACAATTTGGTGTTTATAGGGTCAAAATCGGCTGATAATTCCGAATTTGATGTCCATTTTCAGGTGGGGGCTAAAATGGGGTCCCAACATCTAAAATATTGGATCATGCCCATAAAAAAAATATATATATACTATATATATATATATATATATATATATATATATATATATATATATATATATTATATATATATATATATATAATATATATATATATATACTATATATATATATATATATAATATTATATATTATATATATATATATATATTATAATATTATATATATATATATATATATATATATTTTAATTTTTCCTTTTAAATTCTTATAGTCTCAGAAATTTGTTTTCATTTTACCATGATTTTAGAATAATAAATCGAAGCTCTTTTAACTAATCCTCTTTTCAATCACACCATATCTTTGTTTTATTAAGTCTCGCATGTTATTTGTGCCTCTTAAACCCTCTGTATTATTGCAGGACTTTTATATCTCTACTTTGTTGCGACTTGAAAGAAAAGCTTGATTAGTTTCTTAATTGCTTAACTAAATTTTCAATAAGATCTAGAATAAACTTCCCGTTACCAAATGGTTACCTGCTTCTTTATCTCTGAAACCATTTCTTCAGTATTAAATAAATATATAATTCAGAAGATACAGAAGATAATAGAATTCAAGGATAACAAAGATTGAATAGTTTTGAAACATCATATATTATATGAATAAGTGTAAATAATAAAATGTAGTTTTCTCCACTTAAGGAAGGTTAACTTTTAAGTAAACTAAAAAATTATCACAAAACTTTGCAATAACCTGAAGTATTTTGATATTGAAGTATATTCTTGTGCATTTTTTATTAAGAGGGAGTGTATAATTCTAAACAAGCCTCTAATCAAATGAAAAATAAACTTTCGTGTAATAGATTGTCAATAATTAGAAATTCGAGATTGGGTTTGGGAGGTTCTATGTTCGTTCTTCAAGTGTTTCAATAGATCTTTACTGACTTTGTCTCATTGTTGTATGAGAACGTCGGAGTTGTGCGAGGTCTTGGTACGGAATTGGAGTTTGAGAGGCATGACCAGATGTGTTAAGAGGCATATTTACGCGCATCTTTATTACGCTGTTATTGAAATCTCGGCTTTAGGAAGTGCGGATGGTCCTCATTACATGATTCCAAGATCTTTTCCTATGGATTCCGCCGTAGGCTCTTTGCGTGAAAAGACATAGATGAAAGTTTCTCACTGGGCTTGTAGTAACATCTAGATTTTATTTATTTAGTTTTAGATTTGGACTTGATGTGATACTGAACTAGTTTCTTTAACCGGGTATTTTTTATAATTGAGCAACTAGACTCCTAGTTTTAATTTAATGAAGAATATAGAAGATAAAAACTATATTCACTATATTCATTGCTAAAGCAAATCAAAGTGGGATGAAAACTAAGATATAATTAACTTTCGCAGTGTTTACTATTAAGCCCGAGGCTGACTTCACTCTATGTTTTCGAAAGAGCTAGGGGAGGGTAACTAAGCGGAGTGAAGGTGGATACTATGTAGTATATCCATTTAAACTGCGTAATCAAGCTCGGCTGTAATCGGCTATCACAACTGCTGACATCGGAGGCACGACATATTCTCTAGTTCTCTCAACTCCCGATCTCTACAACATGAAGAGTTAACGGCGCCCAAGTGCATCATGTGGCCGGGGTCAGATCACCGCATTTTAGAAAAGCAGCGGGTTGTTAGGGACGGACTGGAACTCCCACACCCAGATTTCGACATTTCCCTCTTCTGACTCCTCATCCGCGCGGGTGTGAAAATCTCTTCTGGATTGAGACTGTGAGTCTTGGCGTCGGGCTGAGTATCGTCATCCTTCTCATAAGAAAAAGCAGCAGTCCGGTAATTAATCAATATCGAATAGACCGCCAGGGTACAGATGAATGAAAATATATACAGAATTGATAGCATTTCTTTAGTTCTAGCTAGATTAGCTCTCCTTTTCGCTATATTTATTATCTCTCAAGGATCTTAGATTTACGCTCGCTCTCTTAAACTTTTAATTCTCGTATTCACATCTCTCATTATTTAACTTCTCTTCACTTTTTGTTTCATCAATGTATAGAGCATTAGATCATTATACTGCGTCTGCGGCTCTCTCGAGAGTTGCAAGAGAAGGCGAAATCATAGATTATTAAGAGTTCTATTGAAGCCGGCCGATTGTGTCCGGAATTGTTTGTGATTTGCGTGGCATAGTGTCTTTGAAAAAATCAATCCAATGAAGCAGAACGGTTGATACCGTTTAGGAAGAGGAGTTGAAAGCTTGCATAACAATTAGGCTCACATTAAGAATTAGGAAGCTGAAGAATTAAAATTTCTAAAGATGAATAATGACATAATAGTAAACATCTAAAATTACTAATTTTTTATAAAATAATAATAGACAATAATAATCAATCAATAATACAATTTTATAATTAATAATCTAGAAAGCGTTCTTATTAAGCACTAAAAGTACCAATTTATTATAATCGACGAATCTATTTTAATAATATAATAATGAAATACTACAAATTGATACAATAATAATCAATTAATAAATTAAGATAATAATAATAAATATAATAACTATGTGATCATAGAAAATAATAATTTAAATCAATAACAGGAATCTATTCATATTTAAATAATCCTTAAATATAATGATAATAATATAAGTAATAAGTAATAATGAAATGAAATAATTAATGAATAATATAATAACACAAATAATGAAATAATTATTTAAATTAGAGTCATTTAGGCCACGATGCTCTTAACTAATATAAGAAGCATGTAATAAATACATCGTATATAATAGTGTCAAAAATAAAATGAATACAATAATAACTAAATAACTAGAGAAAGAGAATAGATAAGTTAAGGAGTTAATACAGAGTAATAATAGAATGGAGTGAAGTTAATAATGGTTGATAGATAATAAAACTAAAGAATGAGCTACTATTGAAATCGACACATAGTAGATTAATACAAGAAATAAAAGTCAAATCGCGAATAGATAAAAACGATAGGATAGATGAAAAATAAATAAAAACTTTTAATTTATATTATAGAATTAGGGTGTATAATTAATTAACTAATAATAAATAAATAATTAATTAATAAATAATAAATCAAATAATAATAAATAATAATAAAATAATAATAATAATAACAGAGAATTAATAATAAATAATAAAAAATGAAATAATAATAATAATAAATAATAATAATGAATCGAAATAATCATAATCAAGAATTAAAAATAATACTATTAAAATAATAACTATACATTAGAAATAACTTAAATGAAAGAATAAATGAAGTAATAATAATTAAATGAATTAATAATAATAATAGCATGAATGATCTAATATAATAATAATAATGGATAGATCAATGAATAAATACATAATATACAGTAACCTTCTGAATCATAGCTAATAGATAGTCATTCACAAGAAAGAAAGATAAGTATTTACAATTTCCTTTCACACAGGACTGTGGCTAAAAGGATGCTTTCAAGCCAACTTCAGAAACAGTACACTAAGTTCGTCCCAGCATTATGCCCCTTTTAATATCATTAATAATTTTAAATATCTTAAATCTTTTTAAAACAAATTTTCTAATAAAATTTTACTTACCGTTTGAATACGGGTCTTCTTAATTCTTTTTATTTTATCAGACTTCTTTTATGCTTCTTCCTCAATTCCTATTCCATACTGTAATGGAATTATATGTAGGCAAAGATATGGAATAATATCAATAAGAGTTGAATAATAAAATATTATTAATTAAAAATCATAAAAAATACAAGAGGGAAATACTCAGATTATAAATTAAAATTAACGCTAGAACCTTCCCTGAAGAGTGAACTTTTCATAGCACATTTTTCAGCAATACAATGTAACCATATAATGATTATTTAATTTTAAATTGAATTTAATAATTAATAAATAATAATGTATTAATATCCTAAATAGTCAACGAATAGAATAGATAACAGAGTACATCGGCCAAGTATGCACAGTAACCTTACAAGCTGAATATGATCGGAATAAGCAAATACATAAGCATGTAAAATGTA
>JABUQX010012828.1:57500-65000 GCA_015478945.1 Trachelipus rathkii | reverse complement strand
CTCCAGCTCCAGGGCCCAAGAAGGGGCGTTATCGGCCCACTTTGGAAACACTTGCTCTAGCTAATGATATATGTTGATTCTTGAACCTCTCAAATTGCTCATTACACTGTGCCAACAAAAAAAAATTTTTTTTTTTGCTTGCCAAGGATAGTTATCGAATTTATCGTTATACTCGGTGTACTCATGTCAGAAATGACATAGTTTTCCCAGACTGGCGTCTATTTCCTTGAGATACGGGTTTGTTCAGATATACTCTATACAAAATATCTTTTTCAATGGCTATTTTTACAGTCGAATCATTTTATTTCTTTTTAAGGGGTCACCCTGTATATATATTTATGTTTTCTATTTTCAGAACACATGGAGTCACTTCACGAAAGAGTCTGTCTTGATACCCGATGTTATTCCGCTACTCTGTGCTGAATATTCCCAGGAGAAACAAGAAGAAATCATTACTAAACTTTGTGAAGCAAGCATATTTGGCATTTTGGAATGAAACTCGGAGACAAGATAAGGTCTTGGGCTCCCCATATAGTCTGTAAAACGTGTGTCGGAAAAATCTACGTCAGTATGAAGCAAAATGAACGAAGAAAAGGTTTAAAATCTTGGAGTGCTTATGGAGTATGCGGGCAGCAAAGAATTCACCACAGTGACTGTTTATTTTGTTTGAGTAATGTGAAAGGTATCAATCGTCTAACAAGAAACGTAAATTTGAGTCATCCGGATTCTGGAATCAGCAAGGCCGACGCTGTACCACACCTCGACGATTGTCCCCATCCCGTGTTCAACTACACTCCTAGATCTAGCATTGTCTAATGAAGAAGATACCCAGGAATTTGGTGTGCACAATTGTAAATAGTGTTATTAATAATGAAAGTAAAGTCAATAACTTAAACCTGATTTCTCAAGAAAATGCATCTAATGAAATTTCTTATGAACAGTATCCAAGCAACGATTCCGAGCTCTTTAGCATCCTAGACTAAGTGAAAAGAAACGATGTCTCAAGCCAAATGTAAAATAAAGCTTTTTTTCGGACAAGAAGAGGCGTCAGCTATTTCTTCCATTTTCCTTGAAGAAGAAGACCTAGCTATGACTGTTGGAACATCCTGATCTACTTCAACTTGGGGTTACCTAAAATACCCACAGAGATTGGCAATTGTTAAAGGATAGTTCCAAGAGAAGTTTGAAGTGTGTTTTATTGAACAATAGACAATAGTTATGACATCGGATTCCAATAGCTCACTCAACAAAACTGAAGAGGAATATGAAAATATAAGAATGATCTGCAGAAGGCTTAATATAATGACACAGTGTCTAATATGCGTAGGATTTGAAGTTGGGTCAACATTCTTACTTGGGCGGAAAAGGGATATACTAAGTACCTTTGTTTCATATGCTTGTTGGGATAGTAGGGATAAAGAAGACCACTCAGGAAACAGTTTATGCGAATATGACTGTAGGTGGTAGGTGCATCAAATATCAATAACGAACCACTGGTTGACAGGGGAAAAATTATTTTTCCCACCACTCACAATCAAACTAGGACTGATTATGGAAGCAAATTTGTTAGCGGCCTAGACAAAGCTTGTAAATTGTTTCACAATATATTTGGCAGGATGTTTTTTCCATGTTTGATCCTATGGAGCAACTCAAAAGCTGAATCTTTTAGCAGCCACTCAAATTCGCCAAATTATTCAAAGACTGACAATTTCATTAATTCCTGCATGATTGATATTCGAATAAGCATCCTGCCTGCAAAGTTTGTCTTGGGTTGTCAGAACTTTTTGGGGCAACATAAATCTGCCCAACTATGTAGAACTCTATGCTACCAGGAAAATATTTCAGACTTCAAAAAATTTAAATGCTGAAAAATTTGAATAAAATTCACTTTACTACTATTCACTTAGATCGGTTCCGGATATCGTAGGAATGTTATAGTGAAGGGGGGAAAACCCCAAAAAAGGGAGAGGTTCTTATCAAGATATCAAGTGATGGAAGAAGATCTACTAAGGAAGAGGGGATACACACATGAACTGCAGTATTGTTGGAGCCTTCAACGTGATTTCCACAATTGCAACAGCAGGACCAATCATATAGACAGCGATTTGTAATGCATTAATTGTGATTTCATTGTACTGAATTGAATGTTTTGACCTATTAGCATTTTATGTACTTACTCATTAACAATTTTATATATATCTTTCGTTTTTTTTTGTTTTGTTTTTGTGAATTACGTTACAACCTAACATAAATTGTTGTTATTAATGTACTTTAGTGACCACCCTGCATCTCAAAAACGAGAGCCAAACTAGGAAAACGGAGGTCATGTTCGGAATCAGGGCAACAAGGTACCTATAAAATGACCTTCAAATGTTTTGCCGCAAAATCTTTGTTGGCCAGTGTTATATGTGCTTAATTGTTAAACTATAAAAGATTATCTTTTGTTAGAGCTGACAATCCACTAATAATAGAATACGTAAATTTCATGTACAAGTTAAATATTAGATTCGCGCCTAGAAGCCTTATTTACAGAAGATAAAATAGTTTCTCAAGGCAAGAAAATCACCACAGATAAAAAACATTTTAACCCAGAGAAAAGAAGTACCAGACAGGTTATAACGAAAATAATGGGTATCGTCGATGGGCGAACCTTTGAAGAGTTTAAAAAAATTTATTGTTTTTCAGTCAGTTAACAGTAGAAACTGGTTTTAAGCAACTGATAACACCTATTACACTGACCTGAAAAGCTGACACAATTTTTTCGCATTTGTAGCCGATGTTCAGAGTGTCTTTGACGATTTAGTGGAAACTTTATTAGCCCACCATGGAATGATAATTCAGAAAAACTTCATATTTTTCCTTGTATTGATACTCATTTTTTAACATAACTCCATACCAATCTTCTTAGAATTTAGAATATAATTTTGACACAATGTTATCAAAACCAGAAAAGATTCGAGTTTACTTATCAAAGATCTCTAATAATCTTAATTTTACATTTAGAAATGTAATTTCATAGGGATATACTCCAGGAGCACAAGTTAACATGTTATAGCTACCAAATCAAACTGGAAACAACAAAGCAAACAATGATAGCAATTTATCTTACCGCAACAAACAAATACTACCCAACTAAGTCAAATTAGGGCTGATGTTCAATCTCAATCCAACAGACGAACTCATTTTAATCCTAAAAAAAACCCTCATGTAATCTTTACGAGAGATGGTGACACTAAAAAGATGAGTGTATTTTTAAAGTGCATTGTTCAACATGTAAATAATACCATTTGAGTGGAAGTATTTCCGTAGCCCCGTGTTTTAATGCGGCATGGACCCAATGAATAATAGTGTTAGACTCTTGTCTAACGTGAATGGATTGAAAACAGATGGGAAATAGAAATATGGAAGAAGCAGAGGAGAAAAGGGATCAGAAAGGATCTAAAGATATGAAAAGAAATAAAAGTCTGAAAAATGAACATTACACTGGTTATATATACCAATTCACTAATTCTTAGTTTTCTTACAAATTCCTATTCAGAAATAAGCAAATCATCAAAAAAAAGATACACACCAATCTATTACACCTATCAAATAGTAATATTTTATAACCAACACATTGTATATTTTACGCGCTTACAATTACCACAGCCATGGAAGCTATACATACCTTGTCACTCAAAAGAGCAGAACAGGTATATCACCCAGGCGCCAACCTCTCCCCGAATTAAGGAAGCAGGTTCAGCTAACAAAGTAATATACATTTGGCCTTTTTATAAATTTTAACTTTAATAATAATAATAATAAGAATTAATAATAATAATAATAATAATACAAATAATAATAATAATAATAAAAATAATAATAATAATTAATAATCATCAATAGATAATGTAATAATAATAACCTTAATAATAATTAATAAAAAATAATAAATGGAAAAAATACAATATAAAATATTCATTAGTATACACACACACATATATTATATTATATATATTATTATACTATAAATAATATAATATATTATACTATATATATATATATATATTATATATATATATAACGTATACTTATTATTATATTATAAAATATATCATATATATATAAACAAATTAATAGTATATATATATATATATTAATATCAAGCCCCATGGTGGAGGAGGCCGCGATCTATGGTCAGCAAGAATCATAAAATATGTAAAAAATAGGATTCTTAATAAATTATGCTACTGTATTGAGAGCATTTAGAGAATTATAATTCATAATATATTATATATTTATATATATATATATATATATTATATATATTACTACTATATTATATTACTTATAGTATATATTATATTATATATATATATATATATATATCATCATGTAAAAACTATGGCGCAGATACTTACGTAAAAAGAAAATTAATAATTGCTAATATATAGAATAATATAAATAATATAACTAATAATAATAATAATAATAATAATCAATAATAATTAATAAATAATAATAATAAATAACTCCAGAATCAATCCTCGTTAATTAATATTTAGATAATAATAAATAATGAATAATAATAATAATAACTAATACTAATAATATAATAATTAATTATAACTTAAATAATTCCTCGGGAATAGAAAACATTAATATATAATGATTGGTCCAGATCATATCCATATATATATATATATAGTATATAATATTATATGATATATACTCATATAAACATACTATATATATATATTATATATAAGTATATATATATATACTAATAGCTACTATATATATCATATATATCTAATCATATATATATATATATATATAATATAGATAAATATTCAATACTATATTATGTATTTACCACAGGGTTTAGCAGTTGAGCGGAAAATATCAACACCTAGGAATCTTCTTATCGACTATATATATATTTATTATTATTTATATATACCATATAAATTTATAACACACACACACACCTATACACTAACTATATATATATATACTATATATATATCATACATTCACCAACCTACATATATATATATAACCACATAACGCTATATATATAGTACACTTACATCACATAACACTCTAATATGCATAGACACTATGCATACATCAAGTCATACCCAATACCCCACCCTATAACCCACATACATCACTATATATATATATAATATATTATATATATATATATACTTATCTATATAATATATATAATTATATATACTTAAAAGAAACTATATCGATATACTATATATATATACCTTTATATATATATATATTAAAAGTCCGCCAACACTTTAATATTATCTATTATTATGTATCTTCTCTAAAACTTTTCCTCAATTGATTTTACAAGTTAATATATTAATATACACTCTAATAAATTTGGCACACCATAATCGCTTAAGTTAGTAATATATACTATTATATATATATATATATATAATTATATATATATATCAATATAATATTTATATATATATATAATATATATATTATAATATATTATATATATATATAACTATAATAACTATATAACTGTCTCTTACATAATATAAGATTTAATTGCTTACTAAGAACTTAAATCAACCAATTAAATAATGTAAAATTCTGTTTATTAATGTAAATAATATTCTTCTCAATTCTTAACCTGTTTTAATAAATAAATTGCTTATTATATTTAACGTCATAGAAGAAAATCATTATTAGAATACTAACGTGCTTTAAAGTCTTTGCATTCATCGATACCCCATAGTTTATATATTTTCCTCTTGGTATCACACTCTTGGGCGAAACATTTCAATGAATCCATCGCGAGAAAGAGCCACAATGCTGGAACCAAACAAAAAAATTGAAGTTAGAAAAATATGATTCATTACTAAAGTGTAATTTTCACCGGTAGTAATAACTTATTATATATACACAACAATATAACTGGATTAACGGGACGGCGTAAACCTAAAAAAAATAAATACAAAACAATAAAACCTTTGACTTGAATTGCGGAACATCATTATTTACATTTAACAGGTAAAGTTCAATATTAAAAGTCAGTTAAAATGCTTATTATTTATTATCGCAATTTTTAAAAGATGTTAGTTATGAATGTGAGTACTTACATGCACTCATGGCAAGGACTAGAAGCTGACTTCACAACTTCTCCACTTGCGTAATGCTTTCCTTCAATTTCACACATTGCTATACGAGACGTTTTGTAACTAGGAGGGAAACCAGGGAATGGTGATGGTGTAGTTGTTGTTATGTTTACATACTCCTGTCTTACAGGACATTCGTAACGAGGGCAGCAAAATCCTTGTATGGCCTCTTCATAGCAACCATATATGGGTTCAGGACATGTTTGTAGCAAACATATTATGTCACCTCGGAAGCAGAAACAGAAATCACATGGATCCTCTCTTGGAATTTGTTCTGCTGATGAATAAACTTTACCCTCAAATATACAGTTGCCAGGACCAACGACAAGTTCGGTTGTTGTTGTTGGTTTCCAGGTTGTAGTTTCCTTTTCAGCGTGTGGAGGAAGATATGTTTGACCATAATCACCTTCTTCTTCTTCGGTTGGAGAGAATCCTGGGAAAGGTGGGAAAGGTTCTTCTGTCATCGTTTCTTTTGGTACATCATCCTCAGGTTCTTTTAGTGTGGGTAAATTAGGTTTGTCATCCGTGACTGGTTCTTTTATTTCTGGATGTACTGTTGCACTTACAGTAGATGACGCTATTACTGAAGGTTCAGTAGAACGTTCTGTTGTTAAAGCTTCTTCAGAAACCAAATGTGTTATGTCCTCATCAGCTAAATCTATTTCTGGTTGGGTAGTTGTTATCTCTTGCTCAGATACAGATACTGAATCATCCTCTTCTGTTGGCTTGGTTACTTTTTCCGTGGAGATTTCAGGCTCTTCAGAGATTTCGGTTTCAGGAGTTTCAGTAATCTCCGACTCTGAAACTGGAGCTCTATCTGTTACTTTTTCAGCTGCAGTAGTTGTAGCTGACGAAGAGTCAGTTATTGATGTATCTATTTTATCTTCTGATATCAATACTTTTTCATCTACTTTAGCTGGAGTTATTGTTGTTGTTTCTTCTTCTTCTACTACTGCAGAAGTAGAATCTTCAAGTTCATCTTCTGTTACCACTAAGGTTTCTTCTTCCATGCTTTGTAATTTAACAGTTGTTACTTCAACATCACCCTCGACTATTTGAGTAGTCAAAGGTTTCTTTGTTGTTCCCAAAGGCGTAAATGATGCAGCCACTGATGGTAACTTTGTAGAAGTAGTGGTTGCAATATCATCTACCACTGTTACATCAGTATCTGGAATGAAAGCCGTAGTCGCGTTATCTGATTCTTCATCAAGATCAATCATAAACTCTTCTGCTTCCATTGGAGATTCATCTGTAATAAAATTTACTTATGAGAGAAATACCGATTAAACTAATTTATTATTATTATTATTATTATTATTATTATTATTATTATTATTATTATTAT
>JABUQX010012828.1:32500-52500 GCA_015478945.1 Trachelipus rathkii | reverse complement strand
CCTTTGTAGTTGAAATGTCCTGTTCTCCACTTGTAGTGTATTCAGTTTCTGGGGCAAGAGTTGTTTCAATTAGCACTTCTTTTTCAAAATCTTTATCCGTTACAGTTTCAACAGTAGACGAATCTAATTCTGATGTATCAATTTCTGAAATTAAAGTTATATTATGAGAAGGTATGTCTTTAATGCGTTGTTCCAAAATTTTATCTTCAAAATCGTCTGACGATTCTAAGAAAATATTTGGTACATGTTGATCGGGGAATGTTTCTGTTGTATATGTTGTAGGGGTTTCAGTAGATGGGAATATGGAGGAATATTCATCAGTAACTTCAGCGATTACCTTTCGTGAAGTTGTGCTGAATTCATATAATTCAGTTTGAGTAGTGTTTGCTTCATCAATAAAAGGCATGGAAGTTGAACTCGTACTTTCAAATTCGATTGTAAAAGTATCTGTTATTGAATGGTCATATTCCTTTGTTTTATCTGTTTGTAAAGTTGGCTGAGTAATGTCTGTTTGTTCAGAGGTTATTATGGTTGGATATTCAGTTGTGGTTATGGGAGGTAAATAGAATGTTGAAAGTTTAACGAAAGAGGAAGGAGAAAGGGTAGTAGTTTTTTCTAAATCCTGAACTAAATCTGTTGAAGCCGTAAAAGTAGCAGCATCATCGGTAGTTGTATCTTTATCTAGGATTTCAGTAACCTCACTAGGCAGTGTACTCTTAGGTTTAGGAGAAACTGTACTTTCCTGAGAAATACGTTCGGTTGTTTCAGTAGGATCGGAAACTTCAACCTCTGTAGCTATTTCAGGTACAGCTGTTGTCATCTTAGGTAGCTTTATTCTCTCCTCCGGTAAAGGAGCTATTGTTGAAATTTTAATTTCTATCTCTGGTTCTGAAGTTAATTCAACTTTAGATTCAGTAACGTTTTGTGTTTCCAAATAGGGTTCTGTAACGCTAGTTAATTCGGTTATATCTTCTTCAGGAGAAGTAACAATAACTGTACTTTCCTCAGAAATACGTTCGGTTGTTTCAGGTAAAGCCGTTGTCATCTTAGGTAGCTTTATTCTCTCCTCCGGTAAAGGAGCTATTGTTGAAATTTTAATTTCTATCTCTGGTTCTAAAGTAAATTCAACTTTAGATTCAGTAACGTTTTGTGTTTCCAAATTGGGTTCTGTAACGCTAGTTACTTCGGTTATATCTTCTTCAGGAGAAGTAGCAATAACTGTACTTTCCTCAGAAATACGTTCGGTTGTTTCAGGTAAAGCCGTTGTCATCTTAGGTAGCTTTATTCTCTCCTCCGGTAAAGGAGCTATTGTTGAAATTTTAATTTCTATCTCTGGTTCTGAAGTTAATTCAACTTTAGATTCAGTAACGTTTTGTGTTTCCAAATAGGGTTCTGTAACGCTAGTTACTTCGGTGATATCTTCTTCAGGAGAAGTAACAATAACTGTACTTTCCTCAGAAATACGTTCGGTTGTTTCAGGTAAAGCCGTTGTCATCTTAGGTAGCTTTATTCTCTCCTCTGGTAAAATTTTAAGTTCTATTTCTGGTTCTGGAATTAATTCAACTTTAGATTCAGTAACGTTTTGGGTTTCCAAATAGGTTTCAGTAGCGCTAGTTTCTTCGGTGATGTCTTCCTCAGGAGAAGTAACAACAACAACCGTACTTTCCTCAGAAATACGTTCGGTTGTTTCAGGTAAAGCTGTTGTCATGTTAGGTAGCTTTATTCTCTCCTCCGGTAAAGGAGCTATTGTTGAAATTTTAATCTCTATTTCTGGTTCTGAAGTTAATTCAACTTTAGATTCAGTAACGTTTTGTATTTCCAAATAGGGTTCAGTAACGCTAGTTACTTCGGTGATATCTTGTTCAGGAGAAGTAACAATAACTGTACTTTCCTCAGAAATACGTTCGGTTGTTTCAGTAGAATAGGGAACTTTAACTTCTGTAGCTATTTCAGGTAAAGCTGTTGTCATTTTAGGTAGCTTTATTCTCTCCTCCTGTGAAGGAGCTATTGTTGAAGTTTTAATTTCTATTTCTGGTTCCAAAGTTATTTCAACTTTAGATTCCGTAACGTTTTGTGTTTCCAAATAGGATTCAGTAAAACTAGTTATTTTGGTGATATCGTCTTCAGGAGAAGTAACAACAATTGTTTTTTCTTCACTTATTGCAGTTGATATTTCAGAAATTTTTGTTGTTGCTGAAGAAATCTTATCTGTGGTCATCTCAACCGGTAATGTAGAAATTTCATCTGTAATTTCAATCTGTGACCTAGTTAAGTTTTTAATATCATGTGTAGTTTGTTCGACAATAACGGGTATATCAGTTACAACGGTTATAAAATCGATACCCTCTTCAGAAGGTTTCGATGTTGAAACTTTTTCATCGACAGAAACAAAAGTAGTTGTAAGATTTTCTCTCACAGTTTCATCTGTGTAATCAGCTGTAAAACCCTTTGTTTCAAATTCAATTGAGGGTAGAGTAGTGGGTTCTGTGTCCACAACAGAATCAATTTTGGTAAATAAATCTTTTTTGGTAATGCCAGTTACAGAAGGAGTTTTTAACGTGGTTCTTTCGTACACATCTGGAAATTCATCATCCGACACGAAATCAGAGACATCTATCTTTTCTGATTCTGGGGTAGATATAATTGAAGTTGTAGATTCTTCTTCCTCTCTTTGATCTGCTATGATTTCGGGCTTTGGTGGTGTAGTTGTTTCCTCAGGAAAATAGTATTCTACTGTGGTATTTTGCAATTCAACTTCAGGGAATAATTTTCCAAGTGTTGTAGAATCTATTTTCTCAAAAGGAGTATCAGTAAATTTGCCTTCAATTTCGGAAGGTTTGGAAACAGAAGTCAAGTCTTCCTCTAAATATTCTGGGGTAGATAATTTTTCGGGTTCTAATGTTCTTTGAGTGAAGGTGAATTGTTGCTCCATTCTTGTTGTCTCAGTATCGATGCGACTAATATCATCAACAACTTCAGTAACTTCCTCTTCTATTAATATCTTTGGGTCATCTTTGTCTGTTGTGTCAGTATCATCAATGGGAGAGGAAAATGTTGTCTCAGAAACAATTTTGGTTATTTCAGGTTCCGTAACTAATGTAATATCTTCTCTGCTCTTAGGCGTTGTTATATACTCATCAGATATAACAGGATCATCTTCGAGACTTTTTGTTGCAGTTTCGAGGATGTCAAGATCATCCATTATATCTTTGTCAACTAAAGTGTCCGAAGGTATAGTGTCTTTAATGACTAGAACTTTTTCGGTAGTTGTTACTTCTAAATAGTCATCTGTTGTGACAATAGCTGACTCAGTTTCCTCTCGATAAAATTTAGTGGTTCTTTCCGTTTCTATATCAACTGATGACCCAGTTACATATGTATGTGGAGTTGTGGTAAAGACAGTTTTTGAAAGTAAAGTTGGAACCATCGGTAGATCTGTTACATCAGCAATCTTATCATCAATAATTTCTGATTCTGTTGTAATTATAGTTTCTGTCTTCTCATCGAAAGGAGTAGTAGTGATAGAAAGTATTTCTCCTTCCGTGGCTATTGTTGGCAGTTTCGAAACTATTTCATATTCATCGATGTCTTCAGGTTTTCCTTTTCTTTGTTCAAGTACCTTTAATGGAGTTGTCAGAGGTTTCTTTGGCTGAGGTGTAGTACGTATTTCTGGCAGAGTCTCATTTATGAGCATACTTGAAATTTCGTCAGTGGTTACGATATCATCTTCTACTGTACCTTTTTCAGTAATAAAGTCAGTATCAAATTCTGTCAGTTTTGTGCTCTCTGTAGTAGCACTTTTAATTAAATCTTGTATATCTGTTTTCAGATCAACAACGTCAGTACTTGTTTCATGAAGAATCGCGGTGTATGTGACCTCATCCACTGTTGAAGGTGTTGACTTATTCACAAGCAAATCGGAAAGAGTATCTGTTTCTAATTTCCCAACAGTTGTAGGAGAATATTTTTCTATTTCAGCTGAAGTGGTTTCAGTTATGTCGACTCTAGTTGTAGCTATTGGCGTTGTTGCTACCGATATATGAGATGTTTCAGTTTCAAACACTTTATCCGTTAACTCTAATTCGTGGAGAGTTGTAACAATACTAATAGTTGTTGCATTTTCACTCCTTTCAGTTGAAACTTCAGATTTTGTAAGCTCTGTTTCATCATCTAATTTAGTAGGTGACATCATGGTTGTTAAACTTTCTTCCATAGTTTTTGTAGTTATTTCTTCTGGGTCAAGCTTCCTCTCTGGTAATAAAAGGAATGGAGGAAGTGTCAATGGCCTCTCGGGTCCCACTGTGCTTAAATCGACAGTTTTATCAGTAGTAGTGTCACTTATAAGACTTTCTAAATGTGTCGTTGTGTCTATTTTTTCCATTGCTGAGAAAGTACTTGTTTCAGTATCTAAAGGTTTAGAAACAGTAGACGTTTTGATTTCTTCTGTTAATAATGTTGAGTCATCAAACGGTTTTGGTGTGGTTGACTCACGAACATATGTTAATGTTGTTTTCTCAGTTGGGACTTCATACAGGGATGAAATTTCAGTTGTTACTCTCCCTAATAATATGTCAGAGATAGAAGTTTCTTTATCTAATGATAAAATTTTCGTTATTTCACTAGAACTATATTTTGTTGATTCGTATTCGAGAGAAGTTGTTTCTGATTTGACAGTAGGCTCGAAAGATTTTGTTCCTTCATCAGCTAATGTTGTAAATTTAAAGATATCTGTGTCGGTGGGACTAATATCATCCAATAAATCAATGACGGTCTCATTTACAATGCTTTCCGTGAGCTTCTTTGGATCATCTTTTTCTGTTGTGACAGTATCATCTATGAGAGTGGAAAGTGTTGTTTCAGAAACAATTTTAGTCTTTTCAGTTTCAGTAGCTAATGTAGTATCTTCTCTATCTTTAAACGTTATTATGTCCTCATCATATATACTAGGATCCTCTTCGGGACTCTCTGTTGCAGTTTCGAGTATGTCAAGATCATCCATTATATCTTTATCAAATAAAGTGTCCGAAGGTATAGTGTCTTTAGTGACTGGAGCCTTTTCGGTAGTTGGTAATTCTAAATAGTCATCTGTTGTGATAATAGCTGATACAGTTTCTTCTCCATAAAATTTGGTAGTTCTTTTAGTTTCTGTATCAGCTGATGGCTCAGTTACATTTCTTTCTGGCACTATGGTAAATACAGTTTTTGGTACTAAAGTTGTAACCATTGGTAGCTCTGTTATATCAGCAATCTCATCATCAATAATTTCTGATTCTGTCGTAATTATAATTTTTGTTTTCTCATCGAAAAGACTAGTGGTGTTTGATAGTATTTCATCTTCTGCAGCTATTGTTGACAATTCAGAAGCAATATCATATTCATCGATGTCTTCAGGTTTTTCTGTTCTTGGTTCAAGTATTTTGAATAGAGTTGTGAGAGGTTTCTTTGGCTGGGGTGTAGTATGGATTTCTGACACAGCCTCATCTATAAATATACTTGAAATTTTGTCAGTGGTTACGATAGCACTTTCTGTTGAACTTATTTCATCCAAAATGTCAGTAACTACTTCTGGCAACTTTTTTCTGTCTGTTGTTGCATCGTCACTTAGCTCTAATACATCTGTTGTAATGTCACCAACACCAGTACCTTCTTCAAGAGCCGTTACATCAACAGTTGATGATGTAGTTGTAAAATTTTCATAAACTGCTTTATCTGTATCATCTACTGAAGTTTTAGTTTCTAATTCAATGAAAGATATTGTACTGAATTCCGCATCAGTTTCATAATCAAATTCTTTGGGAATGAATTTAGTTGTGTAATCAATTGGATAACTAGACTTAGTAGTTGTTCGGTCGTATGCATATGGTAGCTTCGTTTCGGTTACTTCTAATTCGATACCAGAAGTATATTCTTTGCTTGTTTCTGTCGAAACTTCACTACTAGTTGGTCTAGTCTTTATTTCAGGATAACGATAGCCTACGGTGGTATCGTCTTCAATTTTTGGTGGTGGTTCATAATCTATTGTTGTTGAGTCGACTCCTTCAAGCAAAGTTTCATTTAATGCATCTTCTATTTTTGGTGATAAGTAAGTTGTAGGGAACTCTTCATCAGGAGATTTTGTTGTTGGTGAGACATCATAAGATACTGCTGTTGAGTCGACATCCTCAGATAAAGTTTCATTTAATGCATCATCTATTTTTGATGGTAGATGAGTTGTTGGGAACTTTTCTTCAAGACTTTCTGTTGTTTGTGATTGTTCATAAGCTATTGTTGTTGAGTCGACTTCTTCAAGCAAAGTTTCATTCAATGTATCATCTATTTTTGATGTTAGGTAAGTTGTAAGAAACTCTTCATCAGGAGCTTTTGTTTTTGGTGGTATATCATAAGGTATTGTTGTTGAGTCGACCTCCACAGGTAAAGTGTCATTCAATACATCATCTAATTTTGATGTTAGGTAAGTTGTATAAAATTCTTTATCAGAAATTTTTGTTGTTGGTGATTGTTCATAAGCTTTTGTTGTCAAGTCAACCTTTTCAGGCAACGTTTCATTCAATGTATCATCTACTTTTGATGGTAGGTAAGTTGTTAGTTTCTCTTCCTCAGGAGCTTTTGTTGTCAAATCGACTTCTTCAGGTAAAGTTTCATTAAATGTGTCATCTATTTTTGATGGAAAGTAAGTTATTGGGACCTCTGCCTCAGGAGCTTTTGTTGTCAAGTCCACTTCTTCAGGTAAAGTTTCATTCAATGTATCATCTATTTTTGATGGTAGATAAGTTGTTGGGAACTCTTCTTCAGAAACTTTTGTTGTTGGTGATTGTTCATAGGTTATTGTTGTTGATTCGACTTCTTCAAGCAAAGTTTCATTCAATGTATCGTCTACTTTTGGTGGTAGGTACGTTGTAAGGAAATCTTTCACAGGAGATTTTGTTGTTCGTGGCAGATCATAATCTAATGTTGTTGAGTCGACCTCTACAGCTAAGGTATCATTCAATACATCGTCTATTTTTGGTAAAGGATAAGTTGTAGGAAACTCTTCATCAGGAACTTTTGTTGTTGGCGATTGTTCATAAGCTTTTGTTGTCGAGTCGACTTCTTCATGCAAAGTTACATTCAATGTTTCATCTATCCTTGGTGATAGGTAAGTGGTAGGGACCTCTTCCTTAGATTTTGCTGTTGGTGATAGATCATAAGCTGTTGTTGTTAAGTCGACCTCTACAGGTAAGGTGTAATTCAATGCATCATATATTTTTGGCTGTAGGTAGGTTGTTGGGAACTTTTCATCAATAACTTTTGTTGTTGGCGATTGTTCATAGGTTATTGTTGTTGAGTCGACTTCTACAGGCAAAGTTTCATTAATAACATCGTCTATTTTTGATGGTAGGTAGGTTGTAGGGAACTCCTCATCAGGAGCTCTTGTTGATGGTGATTGCTCATAAGCTATTGTTGTGGAGTCGACTTCTATAGGGAAAGTTTCATTTAATGTGTCATCTATTTTTTGTGGCAGGTAAGTTGTAGGAAACTCTTCATCGGGAGTTTTTGTTGTTGGTGAAATATCATAAGCTATTGTTATCGAGTCGACTTCTACAGGCAAAGTTTCATTCAAAACATCATCTATTTTTGGTGGTAGGTAGGTTGTAGGCACCTCTTCATCAGCGACTTTTGTTGTAGACACCGATTCTATTTCTAAAGTTCTGTGTGAAAATGTAAGATAAGGATGAAGCGTCATTGGTTTCTCAGAGGGTAGAATTTCCATTCCATCTTGTAAATAATCTGTTGTTGATTCAGAAGGAACTTCTGTAGCTACTTCATCTCTTTCATCAAAAGTATAAGTTTCTTTGCTAAAGCCTGCAGTAGTTCTTTCGGTTTGATCTTCTGAAACTGTGGTTCTTGTCAAATCATATGGTGTATCTGAAGACGGAAAGTCTGTTGCTAAAATTGTTTTATCGTCCTGAATATCATCATCGAATTCCGTGACAGAAACCAACTCTGATTCATCTTTCAAAGAAACCGTAGTTGTTTCAAAACTTATTTCTTCTTTTGCTGTTGTTTTAACAGACTCTTGATCAGTCAAATCTCTATCAATATCTATACTTTTAAGAGTTGTAGATTCCATTTCAAATAGTGAAGATAATGTTAGAGGCTCTTCTCTTTCTTGTAAAAGAGTTGATTTTGATGGAATTTCTGTTGTTTTTTGATCAGTTATAGGTTTTAGGTCTGATAGTGGTGTGAATGTAAACGACTCATCAGTTTCTTGTTCAAATGTAAATTCAGTTGTAATTTTTGTTTGGTCATCACTAACGCTTACAGGTTCACTAGTCCTAGGTTCCAAATCAGATATAGGTGTAAATGGTAATGGGTCCTCTGTTGTTTCCACAAAAATTAATTCTGTTGGGATTCCAGTTATTTCACTGACATTTGTAGGTTTATCAGTTGTCAGTTCCAAATCATTTACTATAGGTTCTTCTGTTTCTTGTATAGAAATTAATTCTGTTGTAATATCTGTTACATTATCACTAATTTTTACAGGTTTATCAGTCTTAGTCTCTACTTTGAATACAGGAGTGGATGTTAAAGGCCTTTTTGTTGTTTTTACAGATGAAAATATTGTTGGAAGTCCTGTTAAGCCTTCACTAACATCTTCAGGCTTACTGGTTGTAGGTTGGAGGTCAGATAATGGTGTGAATGTAAGATGCTCATCTGTCTCTGGAACAAAAGTAAATTCTGTTGGAATATCTGTTGTGTCATCACTAATATCTTCTGATATGTCAGTTTTCGGTTCCAGATAAGATATAGGTGTTGAAGTTAGAGGTTCATCTGTATCTTGTATTGAAATATACTCTGTTGGAGCTGCTGTTATATCATCGCTAATGTTCACAAGTTTACCAGTTGTTGGTTCTATTTCGTACATAGGTGTTGATGTTAACAGCCTTTCTGTTTCGTCAATTGAAGAAAATTCTGTTGGAATATCTGTTACTGTTCCAGTAACATCTTCAGGTTTACTAGTCCTTGGTTCTGTTTCAGATAATGGTTTAAATATTAGTGGTTTTTCTGTTTCTTCTTTAACAGTATATTCTGTTGGAATTGTTGTTATACCATCACTAATGTTTACGGGTTTTCCAGTTGTAGGTTCGAGTTCAGACAAAGATGTGGATGTTTGAGGCTCGTCTATTTCTTGTGCATAAGTAAATTTGGTTGGAATTTCTGTAATGTCATCACTAATATCTGCAGGCTTACCAGTTCTAGGATCCAAATCAGATATTGGTGTTACTTTTAGAGGCATTTCTGTTTCTCGTATGGAAGTAAATTCTGCTGGAATTGCTGTTATATTTTCACTTATAACTATGGGTTTATCAGTTGAATATTCAGGTTCAGAGGTTGGTGTGGATTTTAAAGGTTTTTCTGTTGCTTCCAAAGAAGTAAATTCTGTTGGAATTTCTGTTTCATCATCAGTTTTTTCTTCTTGACTGATTGTTGTAATTTTATCGGTGCTGGTGTCTGAAATGTAAAGTTCTGTTGTTGTTGATTCAGTTAATAAGTGAACTGGTAACTCAGTTTTTGGAATTTTTACATAATACGGGTACATGGGAATTGACTGTGTAGTAGAATCAACTTCGGCAGTAACTTCTGATGTTACATCAATTGGTGTAACATCTGCAGATTTATCAGTTTTTGGATCAAAGTCGGAATGAGGAGTAGACAACGGAGTCTCATCTGTTTCTTGTATAGATGTAAATTCTGTTGAAGTTTTTGTTAAAATATCGCTATCTTCAGGTTTATCAGTTTTTAATTCTAGGTCGTAAGGAGATGTGAAGAAAGGCTCATCTGTTTCTTCTGCAGGAGTAAAATCTGTAGGAATTTTTGTGGTATCATCACTTATATCTACGGGTTTACTAGTTGTAGGCTTTATGTCATATTTAAATGTGTAATCTGACGGCCTTTTTGTTGCTTTTACAGAAGGAAATTCAGTTGTAATTTCTGCTAAACTATCACTTACTTCTTCAGGTTTCATAGTTCTGGGATCGGTTGTGGATGTTAAAATCTCATCTGTTTCTTGTACAGAAGTAAGTTCGAATGGAAATTCTGATATACCATCACCAATATCTACAGGTTTACTAGTAGGTTCCAAATCAGATATAGGTGTCGATTTTAGAGGTACTTCTGTTTTTAGTATAGAAGTAAATTCCGTTGGAATTACTGTTATATTATCACTAATAACTGTCGACTTATAAGTTTTAGATTCTGGGTCAGAGATTGGTGTGGATGTTAGAGGCCTTTCTGTTGCAGCTAAAAATGCAAATTCTGTTGTAATTTCTTTTTCATCATCTATAGCATCTTCAGGTTTATCGGTTTTTGGTTCTATGTCAGAGAAAGGTGTTGATAATGGAGGCTCATCTGTTGGAGACTCTGTTATGTCATCCCTGATGTCTGCAGGCTTACCAGCTCTCAGTTCTATATCAGATATAGGTTTGTACGCTAGCGGCCTTTCTGTAGCTTCCTCAGAGAAAAATTCTGTTGGAATTATTGTCAAGCCATCACCGATTTCTGCAGGCTTGCTAGTCCTGGGTTCTAGGTCAGTTAAAGGTGTAGATGTTAGATAAGCTTCTGTTTCTTGTACTGAAATAAATTCTGTTGGAATTCCTGTTAAGTCATCACTAACATCTTTAGGTTTGCTAGTTATGATATGTATGTCAGATATAGCTGTGGAGGATATTGGTTCTTCTGCTTCTTGAACTGAGATTACTTCTGTCGAAATTACTGTTATGTTATCTTTAATATCTATCGGTTTATCAGTTTTTGGTTCTAGTTCATAGATGGCTGTTGATATAGGAGTCTCATCTATTTCTCGTACAGAAGTAAATTCTATTGGAATTTCTGTTGTTTCATCACTAACGTTTACAGGCTTCTGGGTTCTGGGTTCTAGTTCAGATATCGAAGTTGATGTTAATGCTAATTCTGCTTCGCTTGCAAAAGTAGATTCTGTTGGAATTATTGTTAAACCATCACCGATATCTTCAGGCTTACTAGTTCCGGATTTTAGATCAGATATAGGTGTGGATGCTAGAGGTACTTCTTTTTCTTGAACTGATACAAATTCTGTTGGAGTCAATGTGGTTTCATCAAAAACATCTGCCGGTTTATCAGTTGTGGGATCTAAATCAGAATGAGGTGTGGATGCTAGAGGCCCATCTGTTTCTTGTATAAGAGGGTATTTGGTTTGAATTTCTGGTATATCATCACTAATGTTTACGGGTTTATCAGTTCTGGGTTCAAGTTCATATAAAGGAGTAGACGTTAGAACTTCTGCTTCTTGAACAGTTACAAATTCTGTTGGAATTTTTGTTATGTCATCACTAATACTTACAGGTTTTCCAGTTCTGAGCTCTAGGTCAGATATTGTGGATGTTAGAATCTTTTTTGTTGTTTCCACAGTAGTGAATTTTGTTGGAATTTCTGTTAAGTCTTCGGTAATATCTACAGATTTACTGGTTGTAGGTTCTCGGGCTGGTAAAGGTGTAGATTTTAACTGCTCTTCGGTTTCTTCTACAAAAGTAAATTCTGGTTGAATTTTCGTTGATATATCTTCATCAATATCTACAGGTTTATCAGTTCTGGATTCCATATCTACCAATGGCCTGAATGTTGAAGGTTTCTTTGTTTTCGGCAAAGTTTCTGTTTCGAAAGTCGTTTCTTCTACAAGCTTTGGAATGATTGTTGTAGAACTTTCAAAATCAATAATAGTTACAGGACTTTTTGTTGTAGGTGATTTTGTGCTTATATGTTCCTCTATGACAGGTGACTCATATTCGATAGTAGTAATAGGTTCATAAGTATGTTCTGAATGTAAAGTTATTGGTCTTGTTCTTTTAGTAGTTTGGGAAAAATCTATACCGGAAGTAGAAACTTTGTCATCAGAATCAGTAGTTGCAATCATATCTTGAAGAGGATCTTCAGTTATATCTACAAATGTCTCTTTATCTTCTTTTAAAGTAGTTAAAGTAGTAGATTCTGCTTTATCTTTTGTAACAAACATTTTGGTTCCATCAGTTTTAGTTACTAAAAATTTGGGTGATATAGTGTAATCATAATCTTTTATAAATTGCTGTACATCCTGATAATCATATTCATCTTCTATTTTATCTTCTTGACTAACTGTTGTAATTTTATCAGTGCTAGTGTCGGATATGAAAGGTTCTGGTGTTGTTGATTCAGTTATTAAATGAACTGGTAATTTTGTTTTTGGTATTTTTTCATAATAGGGATGCAGTGTGGTAGAATCAACTTCGGTAGCAACTTCTGTTGTCACATCAGTTGATGTTAGTTTTGTTGTTTTAATTTCTTCTATTAATGAAACATCTTTGTCATGTTCTGGTATTTTATCATGTAAAGTTGCTTTAGGTTGTTCTGTTGTAAAGTATTCTGTCTCAAATTTAGTGCTTGTGGGTATTGTTGATTCGGTTGTTAACAGAATTGGTAGTTTTATTTTAGGAGTTTTTGCGTAATACGGATGTATGGGCACTGAAAGTGTGGTAGAATCAACTTCGGTAGTAACTTCTGTTGCTACATCAGTTGGTGTTAATTTAGTTGTTTTAACTTCTTCTGTTTCTGAAATATCTTTTTCGTGTTCTATTATTTTATCATGCAAAGTAGTTTGGGGATGCTCTGTTGTAGAGTATTCGGACTCAAATGTAGTGCTTGTAGGTATTGTTGGTTCGGTTGTTAATTGAATAGGTAGTTTTGTTTTGGGCGTTTTTTCATAATAAGGGTGCATGTGCATTGAAACTGTGGTAGAATCCGTATCTGTTGACATATCTGTCGTAACATCAGTTTGTGATAAAATTGTAGTTTGAGTTTCTTGTAAATCTGAAATATCTTTGGTGTGTTCTGATATGTTGTCATATTTAGTTATAGAGGGCCTTGTAGTAAAGTAATCTAGTTCTAGCCCAGTGTTTATGTCATAAACAGGGCTAGAAGTCATAATTGTAGGGTGTCTGTATATGTCTGTTTGTGAGTCAATTTCAGGTAAAGTTTCAGTGGTTTGTGTTGGTCCTAAAGTGTCAGTGTAAAAATCTGTTGGCTTGTCTGTTAAAATAGTTTGTGTCTTTGTAGTATGAGTAACTTCTGTTTCATTTGAAATTGTAGGAGATATGATCTCAGCTGATGTTGTTTCTGTTGGTGGTGCAGTTGTGAATTCATACGTTTCGTTATCAAGTTTGTGATCGATTTGTGAAACTATTCCATCACCTATTCTTGTGTCAAGTAACTTATCTGAAAATGTTGGTGAAATGTTTAAACTTTGAACACTTGTAAATATCATTGACAGTAATTCTGTTTGTAGATTGTTTTCGTTTATTTTTTTTTTTTGGTAAAAAAAAAAAAAAAAAAAAAGAATATATAATAAATTCATCAATGTAAAATTTGAATTAAACATTTTATTTCAAAATGATAATTGAAAATCAAAGGAAGAAGAGAAAATGTAAAACTAAATGGGACTAACTTACCTGTAGTAGTTTCGACTGTGTGATCCTCGGGCTGAATTTCAGCTACAAAAAATTATATATATATATATATATATATATATATATATATATAATATATATATATATAATATATATATAATATATATATATATAATATATATATATATATATATATTGAATATATATATAGATAGATAGATATATATATATGTATATATCATATATATATATATATTATATATATAATATAGTAATATATATATATATATATATATTATATAGTATATAATATATATATATATATAATATATATATTTATGTTGTAGAGTTGTATGAAATTGTTTAAAATGATTATTATCATAATTATTATTATTTATTTATTTTATTATTATTTATTATAATACTTAAATGTAATAATTAAATTAAATTATTTTAAATAATAAGTTTAATTATAAAAATAAAATTATTATTATTATATATTAAAATCGATAATTATTATTAATCAGAAATAATTAATCAGTAATAAATAATATATTAATTAAAAAAATAAATAATAAATAAAAAATAAAATAAAATAAATAAGAATAAGTAGATAATGCTAAAGAATATAAATAATAATAAATAAATTAATAATAACAATAAAAATACACCTAAAACAACTAATAACTACCAATAAAATAAATAATAATAATAATATAAAAAAGATAATAAATAAATAATTTAATAATAATAATAATAATAATATAATAATAATAATAATAATAATAATAATAATAATAATAGAACATTTTCCTATTTCATTGTAAAATGAAAATATATTTAAAGATTTTAAATATTTTATAACAATTTTATATTGCTTACGACATTCGTATTTGGTTGGGCAGCAAACTGCGGGATCCACTTCTGCCGAATGCAGCTTTGGTATTAAAGTAAGCCAATTTTCAAAAAGCCGCCAGGAAGGTACTGTAGTGGTGGGCATTCCCAAAATTCGGCGCAGGTTACTTATTTTTCGTTAGAGACCAGTAACAATCTGTACAGATATTAGGGCTTGGTACCAAGTCACCTTCATAATATTGGGTTCCATTTCTCACACATTTAGGACTGGGTTTCTTATCAGTGTCTACCAAAGCTGATAATATATATATTATATATATATATATATATAATTTATTTAATTTATATTACATTTTAATATATATAAATACATTATATACATTTTAATTACATTTATACATTGTTAATATATTTATATAGTAATATAGTTATCTTATATATATAGTAATATATAGTTATATATATTAACCCTGATTTCATTAGAGCCAATGAAATAAAAAAGATATTAATCATTGTGTTTGATGCCAAGTAACACTCAACACACACACACTCACCTTATATATATATATATAATATATATATATAATAATATATATATATAATATATATATATATTATTTATTTATTTTATATATAATATATTAAATATAGAATATATATATATATATATGAAATATAATATTATATATAATATATTATTACAATATATAATATTTATATAGTATATTTTATATATATAGTATATATATAGTAATATATATTATATATAGTTATATATATATATATATTTATATATATATTACCACTATTATATAATATATATATATTATATAACTCACCTAATACATTATATATCCTAACATATTATATATATATATGTTATATAATATATATTATATATATATATATATATATATATATATAATATATATATATATTATATATTTTATAACTTATAAATATAGAAATAATATAATATATTATATATATATATAATATATATATATATAATATAATATATATATATATATTATATTACTTACGACATTGGTATGATGGGCAACAGTCATCAGCTTGTTGCTCCACTACTTCACATCTAAAGAATGCAGGAGGAGGAGCTGGACAGGCGGCTAACTGACATGTCACAACACTGTCCTTGCACTGGCACTCTTCTTGACAAGGACTAGATTTTGGTACATTTTCCCCGTTGCCATATTCGGCGCCATTAACTAAGCAATTTCCCTCGCCAGGAATTATACTATCATCAGTTGATGCTGCGCCAGTAGTTACAGGATAAGGTTTTTCAGTTGTTTTAGAATCTACACTCACACCTGTGTCTATGTCGTTTTTTCAGTTGTAATTAGATCGTAAGATTGAAACGGTGGTCTAGTAGAAGTAGTAGTAGTATCTGACTCGAGCGGTGCATCACTTGTCGCTTCTTCAGTTTCTGGAATCAAAGGCTCTGCAGAAGTTTGTTCGTCTATAATGGTAGATTTAGTAGTCACATCTAAATCTACAATGACTGGCGTTTCAGTAACCTCCTCAAATTTCTCAGTAATATCTTCCTCTGAAGGAGAAATTGTAGTTTTCAGAGGGGAATCAGTAATATCAACTGAACTTTCAGAAGGCCTAAGTGTAGAAGTGATTTCTAAGTCTATTGGTGCCATCTCAGTAACCTTATCTTTAACAATTTGTTCTTCTTCTAGAGGTGTAGCTGATGTTACTGGTAGCTCTTCCAATTCTTCTGGCGCAGTTGTTACACCTTCAAGATCTTTAACTGAAGTAGTTTCTAATTCAACAGATGGTGTTTGTATCTCTAATTTTTCGGTAACTTCATCAGGAATTATTGAAGGTGGCGTAGATTCAGTATCTTCTGATGGAACTAATGGAGCCAAAGTTGAGGATTTAGTTGTTTCAAGCACATCTGGGGTTGTTGCCAAAATGTCACTATCTTCTGTTCCTAATTCAGGTTCTGTTGGTATCTTTGGTGTGATGTCTGATATTCCAGTATCTGGTTTCAGAGTGGTGACAACGTCAATTTCTTTTAAGGTTGTAAGTTCATCTACAACGACATCTGGTTTCACAGTTGAAGTTATATGACTTTCTGTTATATCTATTGCTGAATATGTAGAAGTTTCATCAATGACAGATTTTAAAGTTGTTAATTCTGCATCAGGTGATTCGTCTGGGGAAGCTGTTGTTTCTTTCTGATCTGCAGGCTTTTCTGTCGAAGCTTCTTCAATTTTTGATGTAGTTAGTGTTGGCTCTGTTATTAATTCGACAGAGGGTTCTGCCGTCTTTTCTGTTTCAGATACATCCTTTATTGTGTCTTTCGATGTCGTCTCAGGTAAATATGTGGTTTCAATATCTTCAAAAATTGTATCAGGCGTTGACACTAACATACTATCTATTTCTTGGGAAGTTGTTGGTTCTTCCGAAACTTTTGGTTCGGTAGTGGAAGTTTCTTCTGTTTTTTCTGTAACGGTGACCTCTACAGGTGTTATCTCCTCACTTGGTGTAGTAACAGGTGTTTCTGGTTCTTTTTCAGAGGGCAATTCAATTTCTGATATTGCCGTTGGAGGAACTTCAGGCATTGTAGTCGAAACTTCTTCTTCAGTTTTTTCTGTTACAACAGGCTCAACTGATGTTTGCTCTTCTAATGGTGTTCTAATTGTTGTTATTGGTTCTTTGTCAGAAGGTAACTCCATTGCAGGGAGAGTTCCTGGTTTTTCTGATACAAGAGGTTCTTCAGACGTTTGTTCTTCGATCGGCGTACTGAGAGTTGTTGCTTGTTCCTTATCAGAAAGGACACCATCAGTCGTTACTTCCTCTACTCCTTCTGAAGGTAAACTTTCACTGACTGTTGTTTCTTGTTCCTCTTCCAGTGGCAAGCTTGTTGTGGCAGTTATATCTATTTCTTCCTCAACAACTGATGGTTTTTCATCAGTTACAGTAGATGTTTCAGGCAACTCGGATGATAGTGTTGTGTCTACAATGTCCTCAGGTTTGAAGGTCTTGATGGTAGAAGTGGGCTCTGTTTGATATTCTGAAAGGGGAGTTGTTGTTTCTACCCCTAAAGTAGTAGTTTCTTTATCCATTGTCATATCTCCAACCTCCAATTCAGCTGTTAAGTGAAACATTATTATTATTATTATTATTATTATTATTATTATTATTATTATTATTATTATTATTATTATTATTATTATTATTATTATTATTATTATTAGTAGTAGTAGTAGTAGTAGTAGTAGTAGTAGTATTTGTATCAATTATTTAAAATATATAAAAATAATAATCGCAAGTTGCTATTTTTATTGTGGTTATCATTAGGCTAATTTTAATTTTTGACCTTATGACGACGCTACTGTAAAAAAAAGAAGAAGTTTTGCAACACTTACGGCATTCGTATTTGGAAGGACAACAACTTCCCTCAGGAATTTCAATGGGTTTGCAGCCTTCGTCATATTTGGGACATTCTATGTATGCGCACACTATTTCTCCATATAAGCAATAACAATCGGTACAAATATCCTTGCTTGGAACGTAGTCTCCGTCGTAATATTGAGTTCCATTCTTAAAGCAATTGGGACTAGGTTTCGATTCTAATTGAGTTTGGAACTCTTCTGCAAAAAAAAGGAAAGAAAAAGAAAAAGAAAAAATTAAATAAATAAAAAATTAAATAAAAAATAAAATATTTTAGGATATTTTCAATTTTCCTTGTAATCTAAAGATATTAATAACATAAAGGTAAAGTGAATAAAAATACATTTAATAAGAATAATAATAATAATAATAATAATAATAATAATAATAATAATAATAATAATAATAATAATAATAATAATAATAATAATAATAATAATAATATACTAACCACAATCAAATCGGGGACAGCAGCTATCAGATTCTTGCACTGGATTGCATCGTAAAAATGCTGGAGGAGCCGAAGGACAGGCCTTAAACTGACACGTTACTACACTATCTTTACAAATGCATTGTTCTTGACAGTTGTTCAACACTGGTACATTATCACCATTACCGAATATTGTGCCATTGACATCACAACTACCTTCACTAACTAGAACTGGTGATTCTGTTTCTTGTTCAGGTATTGTTATTTCTTCTTCCTTGTCCTTTATCGTTTCCTGTTCAGGTATTGTTATTTCATCTTCCTTGTCCTTTATCGTTTCCTGTGTAGTTGTTACCCCTTCCTCTTCAAGAGAAGGTGTTTCTTCTAATTTTGTAGGAGAATCTGTTGAAATTGGAGTAATAACTAGTTCTGGGGAAGTATCACCCTCAAATGTAGGAGTAATTTCGGTATAATCTTTCTCCTCTTCTGTAGAGGGGTCTAAAGATGTAACGGCTTCTTCTAGTAATTGTGGTTTAACGCTCGAAGTTGTGATAACATCTTTTATACTAGATAGAGATTCAGGAGTTTCTGTGAAAGGTTGCTTAGGTTGAATTGTGATATCATAATAAGCTTCAGATGTTTGTTCAGGCTTAACTCTAGTCGTGATTTCAGCAATATCTTCTGGAACTGTAGTTGTCACAAGAGGTTTATCTGATACTTCATATTTACTTTCTTCTTCGATATCTAAGGGTTTTACTGTAGTTTTGATTTCAAATTCATAGTCATCTGTTTCAATATCAACTATTGGGTATTCAGTTTCAGTTTCTAAGTAATCCTCAATTACGGATTTTTGTGTTTCTTCTTCGGGTATAATAGATGGTTCAGTTGAAGCCAAAACTTTTACCGTAGTGTCTTGCTCATCAACTTCTCCGGGTGTAATAGATGGTTCAGTTGAAGCAAAAATTTTTACCGTAGTGTCCTGCTCGTCAACTTCTTCGGGTATAACAGATGGTTCAGTTGAAGCCAAAACGTCTACCGTAGTGTCCTGCTCATCAACTTCTTCTGGTATAATAGATGGTTCAGATGAAGCCAAAACGTCTACCGTAGTAGTATCTCGCTCATCAACTTCTTCGGGTATAATAGATGGTTCAGTTGAAGCCAAAGCTTCTACCGTAGTGTCCTGCTCATCAACTTTGTCTTCTAATGTTGTTCTTTCCTGTATCTCTGGTTTTCCAGTTACTGTATCATCAGTGATAATTGCAATTTCTTCTTTTGGAGGTTCTGTTGTCAGCACAATTTCTGGAACCTCGGGTTTTACTGCCAAATGTTCATCTATTTCAGGAGGTGTTTCTGTAAGATAATCATCAATTTCCGGTTTTGTTTCTTGAATTACCTCAGTTTGACTTTCCGGGGAAGGTGTTTCTGCTTCATATTCAGTAGTATCTAACTCTGATGGCACAGTTGTTATATCTAGTGGCTGAATTTCTTCTGGAATTGTTTTATCATCGACACTCTTTAAAGTTGTCACTTCAAAGTCATCTATCATTGGTTTTGTTGTTGGACTCAAACCACTAGTTCTAGTTTCAAGTATAAAAGGCTTGGTTTCATAAGTTTCAGTAGCGATGTCATCAGGTTCCTCTGAAATAGGGGTCGTTACAGGAATAATGTCAATTTCAGTATATTCAGGAGCTTCCTTTTCTTCATCTATAGGAGCAATTGTGGTATCAGTGGCATCATCTTCAAAAGTTACTTTTCCTACCTCAGTTACGGGAACAGAAGTTATAACCTCGATAGGTTCTTTTTCTTCTTCTTTACTAGGAACGCCAGGCGTCTCTACT